>BQNB010029881.1:17252-46099 GCA_026074375.1 Tanacetum coccineum
CGGTTTGCAAATACAGGCGACGGTTTGAATATTAAATTAGACGGCGAGTTGCTTAAGTTCTTGGCGGTTTGCTTATCAAAAGGAAGGCAGCGGTTTGATTATTTTATTTAGGCGGCGAGTTACTTATTGGCAGCGGTTTGCTAAGACAGAATTGGCGGCGGTTTGCTAAGACAGAACAGCAGCGGTTTGATTTAAAAAAAATAAAATATAAAAAAATTAAAAAATAAAGAGTATCCAGACGACACCTTTTTTAGCGACACTTTTTTTACCGAAAAAGTTGAGTAATATGTAATTTTTTATATAGCCTTTCTAACTTATTTTTACATCAAATTCAAATTTTGGTAATAAGGTAAAAAATTTTCATAATCCAACTGCGCCGAATTCCAAACAAATCATCAAACCATAAGCCAAAACCAAAACCATCAACAAGGACTTAAACTGCATTAATCATACAAGAAACAAACCTCAACAACAATCGATTATTCATTCACGGTTTTCTATTGATTTTGTAAAATCCCGTTAAATCATTTATCGGTTTTAATCATAGACGTGTAAAATCCCGTGAACGTGAATTGCATACATAACCACAACTTCAATCACATTACATCCACTTAAGATCCAAAATCATTTTCACTTCAACTCACGATAAAATGGAAAAGAAAGACATGTCTATCTAGTCAATCACATTCCTCAACAATAGTCCAAATGCACAACAATAATCTGGCACTGGTTCAAAAGAT
Organism: Tanacetum coccineum; assembly: GCA_026074375.1. NCBI lineage: Eukaryota > Viridiplantae > Streptophyta > Magnoliopsida > Asterales > Asteraceae > Tanacetum > Tanacetum coccineum. The sequence goes on from BQNB010029881.1 coordinate 17,993, forward strand.
CGTCCACCAATGCTTGGACCAGGAAGATATTCACAATGGAGATCACGTTTTCTATGGTACATTGACACGAAACCAAATGGTGAGGGACTGAGAAAAAGCATACTATCTGGTCCCTACGTGCCATCTACTGTACTAGTTCAAGTTGTTGCTGCAACGGAAGGTGTTCCTGCAGTTCAACAACATACAACAATTGAAACAGTATTGAACATGACTCCAGAGAACAAAGAACACTTTCTGTCTAAAAAGGAAGCAATTTTCTTGCTTTTAACTGGTATTGGGAGATATATCTATTCCACTGTTGAAGCTTTGTAAAACAGCGAATGAGATGTGAATAGCCATAGAAATGCTCAACAGGTGAATGATTGAACTCGTACAAGATTGTAAAGACTCATCTGTTCTGGGAAATTTGGGAAGTTTACTTCTCGTGATGAAGAATCAATGGAGTCTTATTACTCACGGTTTTATAAACTGATAAATGAGTTGACAAGGAACAACTTGCAAGTTACTACAATGCAAGTGAATGTTCAATTTCTTCAACAACTTCAACCAGAATGGTCAAGATTTTGTAACGGTTGTCAAGTAATCAAAAGAAATAGACACCATCTCATATCACACACTTTTTGACATTCTGAAGCATTATCCAAAATAAATTAATGATATCCGTGCTGAGAGAATAGCCAAAAGTGCAAATCCATTAGCACTTCTTGCGGCTGCTCAACCATATTCAGATAATTACTATCAAGCACCAAAACCTCAGAGAACAAATACAACATCATCTTCTACAAGACCAAGTTCATCTACCAACACAAAGGCAAAGAGATCGCCAAACCAGTTACACCTCAATCTGAGTCAGTATCTGAAGAAGACAGTGATCCTGAACACCAAAACTCAGAAGGGATAAAGGACAAGCAATAGAATTTCTGGCTCTCCTTGCAAAGTATTTCAAGAAGCACTACAAACCTACCAACAACAACCTCGAACTATCTTCAAACTTCAGAACAAGACATGAAAGATACCACACTCAAGGTATAACAACAACAATCATCAGGGCAGGTTTGGGAATCAAAAGGACAATGACAGTATGCTGGAACTAGGGAAACTGAAGCAGTCCGGTAGTTGCAACAAACGGAATCAATGCATTAACCTGCAGGTATTTGGCCAATATCAAAGGAATTAAGGAAGGCCAAAGCTGTTAAAGACATACTCTATCACCAGGAAAAGATAGATGACATGATGTGTAAAACAAGCTGAATAAGGTGTTCACTGCGAAGCTGAGCACGCTGATTGGCTAGAGGATCCGGATGAAGAGATTTGATGTACAGGTAATTAGAAGTCACAATACAGTTTCATGGTAAAGATTCAAGGAGTCTCCTTACCAGAAGAAATCTAGCTCAACTAAACAGCCATTGGAACAGGTACAAAACCATGAAAGAACATAATGTGTTTGCAAATGCAAGAAGTAAAACCTAAAAATCTCAACAATTGTAAAATTACCAAAATACCCCTAATGCAAGAAAATTTCATATAGCTTAAAAAAATTCATATAAAGGTTAAAATGATAATAATGCAACTATGACAATTATGAAATTTTATGTAAGATTAAAATACCTTAATGTTTATACAAAAAAATAATTAAAATTGTAAATAAAAACTTTAGCCGAAATATGAATATTTTAATACATAAATTAATTATAATTATTAAATATTAAAAAATTTTTATTTAAAAAATTAATTAAAATTTTTAAAATATTATACAAATAAAATAAAATAAAATATGGATAAATACAAAATAAATTAGGCAAAGTTAAAATATGATTTTATCTCTTTTGAAAACTAAAAATCTCTGCCAAAACTCTAAGTATATCTTTTATACAATTTTCATTTGTTAAATCCAAAAAAAAAACAATAGCACCGAAACCCTAAAAACCAAAAATGGTGGCATAAGAATTTTCCAAGGGCAAAGACGATTTTTCTAGGGTGTTTTGAAGGTCAAGGATTGTTGGAAAAATGTGGGTGTATTGTTTTAAGGCTGGTATCGATTGTGTAATTTGTTTTTGGGTTCGAATTAAGGCAACCGGGTCAATAATTCATTAAAATCTTCAAGTATCATCAAAGTTATTTTTTGTATCTCAAATTTTCAATCATATTAATTCATCTATGCATGAGAACACAAATTATTCATTGGCTATGTTATTCTTGATTTTATAAAATATAAAACATGTTCAAAACCCTAAATTGTAGTAGCTAAATTATGAAACGGCACAAATAATATTTTGTAAAATTGATTTTATATTTTTATAAGGTTGTTCATATCACATATAACTCAGAAAAATTGTTGGAAAATGGGGAAGGGGGGGTTGGAGAGGGATTCAGGCGGAATAATTATTGGGGGGGAGGTTGCGGCGGGGGGGTTATTATTGTTTTGCGATTTTGAATTAAAGGAAAAAGAAGAAGAAATAAAATTAGGGTTAGGGTTTTGATAATTTTTCCAGGTGAATTTAATGCCAATGATTGGGAAATAATTATGTTTGTGATTGGGAAAAATTTAATTAGGGTTTTAGTGATTTACTTATTAGCCGATTTGATATTTAAAGTATAAGGACTTGTTTTGTAATTTCTGAAACTATGGGGTCTGATTTTAGACATGGTTGATTATATATAATATATTCTGTATAAAAATAGTTGGGGGGTATAAAAGGTCAATTCGATTATTATTTTGGATTAAAAGGTTAATTTACAAATAAATAGAGCTAATTAGAAATTAATTAATTAAAAATAGAGAGACTGAAAATTGTAAAATACTGATAAATTATAAGGATTGGTTTAGTATTTAATGTATCAAGTAATAAATTTGTCATATTTGAATCAATAAGGACTTGTTTTTATTGTAAGTATGGATAATTAAAGATAAATGTTAAATTAATTAATAAACCAAAAGAGGGCAAATATGTAAATTATTGTAATTAAGGTTTGAGACTTGTAAATACAGAAAATGGAAGGTATAACTGAATAAAATGTTGAAACTTTGATATTTACCCCATATAACCTTGATAAAATTGATTTTACATATTAAACCCTACAAATATGGAAAATAGTACATATATAACCCTAAACTTGTAAGGTTGCCAATATGAAGACCTAAGCAATTCAAAATACAAAATAGAAACAATCTCAATGATGAATATCTCCTAAAAATGGAAAGTGTACTAACATGGGAAAGTTGACAAACATAGAAAGTTATAACTTAAATAAATGGTTAGTAATTCGAATACCATCCTATCTTTAGGTTCGGTCAAGAGGGAGTGATTTTGATTCCTGTGGTGTATTTATCTATGACCTAATGCTGCTTCGGAAAAGGTACATATATTATTTGACCTTACGTTAAGGTTTTTCTCATATACATATTCTCTCATCTCTGTTGATTACTTTGTGATTTGCTACATTTGCTCTGAGCCTTTTAACTTGTTCTCTTATATGATCTGTTTTTATGTTCTATCTGAACCCTGCTATGCTACCTTTGATATTTGAACCTTTGACATTGAACCTTTGCTATGATTCCTTTGAAATGAACTTTGATATGACTTTGCTTGAACCCTTCAGTTAGAGACCCGAGCCCCTATGTTGTTTCCTACCATAGAAGTAACATGGCCGTGCATTGATGCACCATTTGGCATTACTCATTTGTGAGTGAGTGATTATCTTACGCCGTCCCCCATTTGATATAATATGCTCATTATGAAGATTATTATTTGAGTATAAGGGGCGTATGGAATCATCCAAGGTTTGTATTTTGGTATTCGATGGATTATGACTTTAGGATATATATAATTTGGTGACTGATTGTTTGGGTGCATTCTCCAAGACTTTCACAATATTTGGACGCTCGCGACTCCAAGGTTCCTATGAATGATTTGTTTGGGCTTGGTAATTTGGGCTTGATTATGATTTTATCCGATTCATCTTACCTTACACTAAGAATTACCTTCTGATTGTGTCTTACCTTATATTTGTATTCCATTGATCAGTCATTGATATCCTTTATACCTAGTATCGTATCTTGATTCCGTTTATCTTTGCATTCGCTTATATATTAATCTGTTCAAGTAGGGCCTTTGTAACTCAGCCGTCACTTCCTTTCTGCGGCAGGTATCTAAGCTAGGAGCATAGGATTGCTTTCAGATTATGAGTCTGAGTGTGGACTTACCCATAGATCACTTAGTATAGATATAAGAATAGTTTCATTTCAAGAATGTTCCGTTATATCGGTTACTTCCTTATTGTGAAGATTCTTGAAGCAACACCCAGAGCGTGAGGCTACCAGGGATGACATACGAAGAGTCTATGCTCGCTAGTTATCCACCTTAACATTGTCATAGTATCATATGTTATTTCGTTTCGTTCTCAATTCGTTTCATTCCGGTTCATTCAATTTATCTAGGACTAAATTTTTTTTATTTAGAGGGGAAGAAGTTGTAAAACCTAAAAATCTCAACAAGTTAAAAATAACTAAAATACCATTCCAAATATCAAGAAAATTTCATAAAAGTTAAATAACAATTCATTTAGCGAAGTGGTGGAGAAATTAGAAAAGAATTGCAACATATGACAATTTAGGAGGAATTTAATGTAAGATTAAAATACCATATGTATACAAGAAAAATAATTAATAATTGAATATATAAACTTTAGCGAATATTGTATATTTAATTACTTATATAATACAAATTAAATAAAATAAAATATGGATAAATACAAAATAAATTAGGCAAAGTTAAAATCTGATTTTATCTCTTTTGAAAACCCAAAATCTCGGCCAAAACTCTAAGTATATCTTTTATACACTTTTCATTTGTTAAATCCAAAAAAACAATAGCACCGAAACCCTAAAAACCAAAAATGGCGGCATAAGAATTTTCCAAGGGCAAAGACGATTTTTCTAGGGTGTTTTGAAGGTCAAGGATTGTGGGAAAAATAGTGGGAAGATTGTTTAAGGCTTGGTTCGATTGTGGTATTTGTTTTTGGTTTCGACATTAAGCAACCTGGTTCAATAAACATTACATCATCAAGAATCATCAAAGGTATTATTTGAACTCAATTTTCATCAAATTAATTCTTTCTATGCATGAGAAAAATTATCATCGATGTTCTTTTGGATTTTATAAATTAAAACATTGTTTCAAAACCCTAAATTTTAGCTAATTTTTAAGAAATCGGCACAAATAATATAGTACAATTGATTTATCTTATTATAAGGTTTTTTCAAATCACAAATAACTCAGATACGATTTTTTGGAAAAATTTAGGGAAGGATTCAATAATTATCGGGGATTTATCATTCGTTTGCCAATTTTTGAATTAAAGGAAAAAGAAAAGAAATAAAATTAGGTTATGGTTTTTGATTAATTTTTCCAGGAGCATTAATACCAATGATTGGGAAATAATTATGTTTTGTGATTGGAATAATTTAATTAGGTATATTAGCTCTCTCTCTCTTCTTTCTCTCTCTAGAAATCAACTCTCTCTTTTCTTGATCTAGATTCGTGATTGTTATATGAAGTGTTAATCGGGATCCTACAATTGGCATCAGAGCTGCAGTGGGTTTGTGTATGATTCTTGTGGCTAAACAAGATCAAATTCGTGGGGTTGTTTGTATTTTTTTTGTTCGAAAAAAAATAGCAAGAAGAATCAAGATTTGATCTTTGTTTGTGGTTAAAAGTGTTAAAGATTTGTACTTTCAGGCTTAGATCGATCCCTTGCATCATTACTAGGTGGTTTTAATATCATTTCGTAGCTTTCAAGAAAGTTTGAAAAAAATTTCTTGGCTGCGTTTTGTCTAACTGAAAGGGTGTTCTTCATTGCATTTTGGTCATTACGTTTTGCTCTCACTGCGTTTTGGTCATTGCGTTTTGCTTTTATTGCGTTTTGGTCATTGCATTTTGCTCTCACTGCGTTTTGGTCATTGCGTTTTGCTCTCATTGTGTTTTGGTCATTGCGTTTTGCCTACTGAAGACCCTTTATCGAGATCACAGTTTTCTACGATACATGACACGAAACCAAATGGTGAGGACTGAGAAAAGCATTACTATCTCGGTATCCCTACGTGCATCTTACTGTACTAGTTCAAGCTGTTGCAGCAACGGAAGGTAATCCTGCAATACAACAACATACAACAATTGAAACAGTATTGAACATGACTCCAGAGAACAAAGAACACTTTCTGTCTGAAAAGAAGCCAATTATTCTTGTTCTTAATTGGATATTGGAGATGATATCTTATTCACTGTGAGCTTGTAAAACAGCGAATGAGATGTGGATAGCCATTGAAAGGCTACAACAGGGTGAATAATTGAACGTATAAGATGTAAAGACCAATCTGTTCTAGGAATTTGGGAAGTTTACTTTTCGAGATAGAGAATCAATGGAGTCGTATTACTCACGGTTTTATAAACTGATGAATGAATTGACAATGAACAACTTGCAAGTTACTACAATGCAAGTGAATGTTCAATTTCTTCAACAACTTCAACCAGAATGGTCAAGATTTGTGACGGTTGTCAAGAAATCAAAAGAAATAGACACCCTCTCATATCACACACTTTTTGACATTCTAAAGCAGTATCCAAATGAAGTTAATGATATCCGTGCTGAGAGAATAGCCAAAAGTGCAAATCCATTAGCACTTTTGCGTTGTTGCTCAACCCATACTCAGCTAAATTACTATCAAGGCACCAAAACTAGAGAACAAATACAACAACATCTTCCACAAGACAAGTGCATCTACCAGACACCATGGCAAAGAGATGGCAAATCAGGTTACACCTCAATTGAGTCGCTTTGAAGAAGATAGTGATCTGAACAAGCTCAAAGGGATAAGGAATTATGCAAATTGAAGTTTGGCATCCTTGCAAAGTTATTTCAAGAAGCCTCTACAAAACCTTCTACCAAACAACAACCTTCGAACTTCTTCAAACTCCAGGAACAAGAACTGAAGAACCACACTAGGAGTAAACAACGACAATCAGTCAGGGCAGCAGTTTAGGAATCAAGGGACATGGCAATTGTTAGGGCCCTAGGGAAATATAGTCAGTTAGGTGTGGCAACAGAATGGATACAGTGCTTTAACTGCAAGGGATTTGAGCACTAGTGCAAAGGAATGCAGGAAGCCAAAGCGGGGGTTTAAAGACTACACATATCACAAGGAAAAGATGATGATGTGCAAACAAGCTGAACAAGGTGTTCCACTGCAAGCTGAGCAAGCTGATTGGCTAGCGGACACGGATGAAGAGATTGATGAACAAGAATTGGAAGCACATTACAGTTTCATGGCAAAGATTCAGGAGGTCTTACCAGAAGAATCCAGTTCAACTGAACAGCCATTGGAACAGGTACAAAACCATGATGAAAATAATGTGTTTGCAAATGAAACCTGAATCCATTAATGACACATATGTTTTGGAGAAGGATGATAGCAATGTCACTCCCGATTCATCAAATATATGTAATAATGATAATCAGGTTGACCAAAATGCTACAGAATGTGATGATGAGCATGCTACGCTTGCTAATTTAATTGCAAATTTAACTCTTGATACTGAGGAAAACAAAACGATTTTTACAAGCAATTATAAGAAGCAAACGCATCATTGACTCAAGAATTGAAAAGTCAAACTAACCTTGATGAGGACTCGTAGGGCTCTGGGTAGGAGGCTACTAGTTGTGGAGAGTTTTTTCGTCTTATTGCCTTCAGAACAACATAATGAGCTTGATAAGTCCATTAGCCTTTAATGACGGACGATTTGATTATGAAATACTTCAAACAAAGGTTAAATGATACTCTAGGACTAGTTGCTCTTAAAAGACATTGAAATAAAAGAGGTTTAAAAACAAAAAAGCCTTTGAATTTTATTCTCCATCAGAAACACGATGAATTAGTCAAAAAGAGGTCTTTTAACAAAGTCACAACTGGAAGGGTTATCTCAAGGAGAAAACCAAGATCGTTTGGATTTAAGGTTAAGGAGAGAAAGAATATTGACAAGATGATTGAAATGGACAAACAATTAAAGTTTTTGAATGAAATTGTTTATACTCATAATCAGTCAATTCAGACCATTCATATGTTAGCACCCAAATGCTCGACATATAATGGTAGACCAACCTTTGCTAATCCAAGGTACCTCAAGAAAGCTCAAACTTGAAAAGCCCTGTTTGTGATGAGATCCCACATTATACTTTGATCTTGCAACAGATTTTCCCCTAATAGGAAGAGACCATGACTCTTGCAATTGAAGAGTAGATCAAAATTGAATACAGATTATGTGAAACCATATGATACACAAGTCATAATAGTCTTATGAAATATCAAAGCACCCTCACTGGGTATCTATATCAGTGAAAGCACAAAAGAAGTTAGGAAGACAATGTGGAGAAGAACCGTGTGTATAGAACAAATAAACATGCTAAAAAACGTTGCTTTCTACCCGTTTATCGAAATCCATTAGTAAAAAGTAGAAAAGTTTTTTAACGACATGACTTTTAACATCTAAACAATTTAGAGAAAATTGTTGATCAAGCTTGGTTTAAACATACTAGTGATTATTTTTGGGTGCCAACTGCTAAAGATATGGAAGTTTTTGTATAAAAAAACTTATTAATGCCTCTTTCCATTAAACTCTAAATGATAGTTTTCGTTTTGATCATGAACTTAAAACAGAAATGCTTGAAGATTATGAGTACGTTAATCCCTTAAAAAGAGGTTGACGAAACTTGAATCTGAAAGGCTAATTGTTCAAACATTTATGATCTATTCTCGAAAGATGTGTGTGTTAAGGATGTTACATGTTTCATATTTGGCATTCTTTGTCTGATTTAAATGCTTATGCTAAATTAACAATGCTTGTATCATCATAAAGTCAAAGATGTGAATGTTCTTGCACAAAAAGCTTTCGAAACAAACTGATCTGTTAACAAATGAAGTTCATAATAGCTTTTAAAAGAGTTTTGCTAAACTGAAAACCACTCGATTTTCTTGAACTTGCCTTACAACAATGTAACAGAACAAATGAAAAACAACTCAGTTTGAAAGAAAAGGATCAATGTATTTCGAATATAAGAACGTGAACAATATCATGAAATACAAGATTTGAAAGCTCAAATGCAAGACAAGAACATAGCCATAAGCGAGTTAAAGAAACTCATTGAGAAAAGTAAAGGAAAGTTTGTGGAAACTCAGTTTGATAAACCATCTGTTGTTACACAACCAAATGCTCAACGGATTCCAAAACCATCTAGTTTAGGAAAACCGACTTTTTTTCAAATTCTTCGAAATGAGAAGTTTTCAAAACGAAACAGTTCGGTTAAGTTAATAAAAAATAATGTGTCGGATGGTTTGTTTAAACCAGTCACTCCACAGAATTTGCCTCAGAATAGAAACCAAGCGGTTCGAAACACCAATGTGCTTAAACCAGGAATGTATAGAATTGTCACTACCACAACACAAACTAGAACACCACAGTTGCCTCATGCTTCTAGGAATACTAATCCTCATGTGTCTAAATCTTCAGGATTAAATCACACTACTAGTGTTAGCAGACCACAGCTTAAGTGCTATCAAGTTAAAGATAAGGTCGTGCCAAACAATAGTCAAGTGAAGTTTAAAAAGAAGGAAGTAGAAGACCATCATAGGATTTCTAGTATTTCTAAGAAAACAAAGTCTGTAACTGCGTGTAATGACAGTTCAAAATCCAAAACTTTGAATGTAAATGCTGTTTGTGCTGAATGTGGAAAATGTGTGTTTAATTCTAATCATGATGCTTGTGTTTCTAGATACTTGAAAGACGTGAACGCTAGAACTAAGAAGCCTAAGGTAGTGCCTATTAGTGCTAGTAAACCCAAGAGAAAAGCGAACAAATCTGTTGCAACACCCCATAAGAAAACAGTTGCATCAGATACCACTATTCAGAAATCCAAGAGTTACTATAAGGAGTTGTATGAGAATACAAATCAGGAATGGAAATGGTGGATAGCTAAGACATGTCCATCAGGATATACATGGACACAAAAGCCTCTTAGGACCAAAAAGAAATGGATGCCTAAGATCAGGAAAGATGATGTATCAACAAGTATTAGTCCCACTATAGACATTGTCTCTAGGATTACTAATGTCTTGAAGATATCAAATTCCTTAGGATCCAATTTGTCCAATGTTCCATCGTCCTCTAATTCTCTTGCAGATTGTACAACTCATCCTATTCATTGTTGACTCTGGATGCACAAAGCACATGACGGGCAATCTCAAGCTGTTGTGTAATTTTGTGGAGAAATTTATGGGTACTGTTCGTTTTGGAAATGATCAATTTGCTCCAATTCTTGGTTATGGAGATCTGAATCAAGGAAATGTCATGATCAAACGGGTTTATTATGTCGAAGGCCTCAATCACAATCTTTTCTCGGTTGGTCAATTATGTGATGCGGATTTGGAGGTTGCTTTCAGGAAATCTACTTGTTTTGTGAGAGATCTTCAGGGAAACGATTTACTAACTGGTAATCGTGGATCCGATCTCTACACAATATCTCTTCAAGAAACAACTTCATCAACTCCAATCTGTTTCATGGCTAAAGCTTCACCAACTCAAGCATGGTTATGGCATCGAAGACTTTCTCATCTTAACTTCGATTACATCACCTTACTCTCAAAGAAAGATATTGTGACAGGCTTACCTAAGTTGAAATATGTCAAGGATCAACTTTGTTCGTCTTGTGAAATGAGTAAAGCAAAAAGAAGCTCATTTAAGTCAAAAGCTGTTCCAAGTTCCAAAGGAAGGCTGAATTTGCTTCACATGGACTTGTGTGGTCCAATGCGGGTTGCAAGCATAAATGGGAAGAAATATATTCTGGTGATTGTTGATGACTATTCAAGATATATTTGGACTCTTTTTCTACGATCCAAGGATGAAACACCAGAAGTTCACAAAGACTTTCTCACGATGATTCAATGCAATCTTCAAGCTCAAGTTATTAGTGTCTGTACTGACAGAGGCATAGAGTTCTTGAACAAGACACTCCATGCTTATTTCAAAGAAGAAGGCATTGAACATCAGACTTCCACTCCTCGAACACCTGAACAGAACGGCGTTGTCGAAAGACGGAACCGTACACTTGTTGAGGCTGCTCAAACGATGCTTTCAGCTTCTAAGCTTCCATTATCATTTTGGGCTGAAGCAGTTACAACTGCATGCTATACTCAGAACATATCAATCATCATATCGGCTCATGGAAAAACGGCGTATCACATCATTAATGACAACCTTCAATAAAACATCTTCATGTCTTTGGTTGCATTTGTTACATAACTAGGTATGGGGAAAATCTGGATAAGATGAAAGAAAAAGGGGATCCATGTGTCATGGTGGGATATTCTACTCAGTCGAAGGGATATCGTGTTTACAACAAGAGAACACGCTTAATAGTTGAGTCCATTCATATCAAGTTTGATGAAATCAAAGAAATGATGTCTGATCACAACAGTTCAGACCTCGCACCACAACGACAAGAGATGTCTGTTGAAAATGTCTCTTCAAGCCTCGTTCCTCAAGGACAAAAGGCGTAAGATTATGACAACTCTGGCCCCGTGCCCCCAAGACAAGGGTTGGAATTTCTCTTTAGTTGTTCCTACAGTAGAAAGACTGATTCGTCACAAAGGGTTGGAATTTTTCTTCAGTCCTTTACTTGTAGGAATAGTTCCTTTACTTGAAGAATATTAACAATCCAACTCACGGTCATTGCTGAGGACAAACAACAATGATCAAGCACCGAATGCATCATTTCAAGGAAGCTAATTTATCAATCCTTTTTGTACACGGGTCAAGAAAATTGGTGGAGCCTTCCTCAGTAAACATTGATTACTACCGATTGTGCATTCATTTTTAAACCACAAAGTCATGATTACGATGGACCAGTGAATATTATTAGATCAAGTTCCCCACCTGAATCCACCATGCCTGTTCGAATAAGACGACGACTTGCCACAGATCGGATAAATGTGTTATGTTTGCGCTCCGCGTGATGTATTGTTGACAGCAGAACATTAAGGAGGCAATGGCTGATTCTGCATGGATCGAAGCAATGCAGGATGAACTTCATCAGTTCGACAGACTAAAAGTCTGGGGAACTACGTCGACAACCATTTGGCAAGATGATTATAAAGCTAAAGTGGTTATGGAAGAACAAGAAGGATGAAGATCAGACTGTAATTCGCAACAAAACATGACTTGTAGCTAAAGGTTATGCTTAGGAAGAGGGTGTTGATTTCGAAGAATCATTTGCACCAGTTGCTCGCTTGGAGGTAGTTTGGATTTTCGTTGCCCATGCAGCACACAAGTCTTTTCCAATCTATCAGATAGACGTGAAAACGGAGTTTCTTAATGGTCTACTGAAGGAGGAGGTTTATGTTGCTCAGCCAGAAGGGTTCGTTGATCCAGATTCATAGAAAAGTATTACCTTATGAGGAGTAAAGTTTGTATGGATTAACAGCAAGATCAAAGAGCCTGGTATGATGACTTTCTAATTCCTAAGTCCAAAGCTTTATAATGGTACAATTGACCAACTTCTATTCAATGATAAAATACGAGGTTGGATATTCTACTTGTGCAAGATTTCACGTTGATGACTTAATTTTTGGCGTCTTACAAACCTAAATATTCAAATAGATTTGAAAGTATTATGCACAGTAGATTATGAAATGTCCTTAATAGGGGAGTATGAAATTCTTTTTAGGACTACGATCTACCTGTCCCCAAAAGGTATTTATATCAATCAGGCCAAGTACGCTTTAGAAATTCTGAAAAAGCATTAATATGGACAATTGTCATTCCATTGGGTACCCTTTGGCTACAAAACCAATCTAGATGTAGATTTAAGTGGATAACCCATAGACTAATCTGATATCGTAGTAAATTGGGTCACTCATGTAATTGACATATAGTAGACTAGGGACTTAGTGCAAGCAGTCCATGATAAGTGCACGTTATTCAAGCACTGACACCACAAAAGATACATCAAAGAAGTTAAAAGAATCTTGGTAATACCTAAAGTGGTTACCATTTACATGGGTCTCTGGTATCCAAGGATTCTGGCTTTTGAATAATAGCATTTTTCAGACGCTGCTATGCGGAGCATGATACTAGCAAAAACACTTTGGGAGGGGATACAGTTACCTTGGTGATAAGCTAGTCATGTGGGGATGTCAAAGAAACAAAACTGTATTGCAATGTCTTTAGCAGAGGCAGAGTACGTGGCGTTATCTGCAAGTTATGCTCAAGTAATGTGGATGAGGACACAGCTTAAAGATTATGGATTCAACTACAACAAAATACCGTTGTATTGCGGATCTCTCAGTCTCCATAGAATATCATGCACCCCTGTGCAAACATTCGCGAAAAAAGCACATCCATTCTTGGATATTTTTCATAAAGGAGCAGGTTGGAAATGGTATAATTGAATTATATTTTATCAGAACTGAATACCAATTAGCTGACATGTTTACGAAAGCCCTTTTTGAGGATCGGTTTAAGTATCTTGTCAGAAGGATTTGATTTGAGATGTTTGACTCTAGACTGATATGAAGGTTTCTGACAAATGAGAGTTTCTTGATATCATCATCAAACTCACCATTTTTGTAAAATATTTATGAGAAAAAGCAAAATACAAAAATATAAAACTTCAAAAGAAATACAAAATCAGGAATTTTCAAACAGTTCTTCCTCGACATGTGTCTTGGAATCGAATAAATTTACGTGCTTAGATATGTTTCGATTAAACTTGAACGGGTGTGTCAATTGAAGTTCGGACCGAGACGTTTTCAACTAGGTTTTCAAAGCATGGTCATTTCTAATTTTTAAATGGCTTATGTGCTAATATCAGTACATACCGCCGAACTTATATAAAGGAACGGTTTATAACTTATCCTCACAACGTGAAATGATTAAAGTTCTCGGTCTGAGCTGTTACCTTTCAAGACATTCAATGTTTTTAGCTTCAAGAAAAAAAGATAGTGTACGTTTCATGCGCTTACCCTTAGTTTAGAAGAAAGTCCTCTAACATCTGGTTTTTATAAAAAGTGAACACTATTTTTCAAGAATTTCTTGTTGAAAATTCATAATCTTTCAAATTGTGTGTTCTGTGTTTCAACACTCCATACCTCCAACTGTTTTCACAAAAACAACATTTTTCAATTGGTTCTATTTTTGAGAGGGTGTTGTTCGAAAACAAAGTTTTTTGTTCTTGGATACTCACAGACGACAATTCTTATGTATTTCCAAAACATTATCAAAAATGTTCCAAAACCATTCATGGTTGATAAATATTTTGTCTCCCCACAGAATTTTCATGACATATTTAATCACAATGGTATTTAAAAACTAATGTGTTTATTTTTTAAATAAGGGATGAGAATAGAGATTATGTAATTTAAAATATGATTATTCGACTCTAGTGCGTTCTGAAACAGTAAGAAAGGTTTTTATGGTTCGATCTTATACCAACAACATCTTATTCGACGTTTCTGAAGTCATAAGGTGGTTAGGTTAGGACGAATAGGAATCCAATCTATGATCCAAACAAGAATTGGAAGGAACTACTTAAGGGATATCCTAAGTTAGAAAATAGCAAGTCCTTAGGTTATTATGATTGGAGAATGAATGTATATGGGTATAATGCCGACTAAGATTGAGCTACACTGGTAACAATCACAAAAAGGCTGTTAGTAATGTAGTCTTGGTAAGCATTGAAGGCTGTTGAAGAATGAAAAGAATGATAGATAAAGGGTCTAAAGGTAAGATAGCCCTCCACCAACTTAAGGTAGAAAAAAAAAAAAAAAAAAACCGGGTATTAATATCGATGTCAGAATCACATGTTGATGCATGACATGAAAACGAAATCATGGATCCCAGTGATGCAATAACAACCCTTCCCAGCCATTCGGGTTTACTGCTAAACGAAATTGTCTCATTTGTACGGAGATACACTCATTATCTATTGACATATCTTTCGAGATGTTGATATGAATAGGTGGCAATCTGCTCAAGCCTTCCGTGTACTAAACACCAATGCACTAATTCGAGTCAGAGCCAAGAGATCAATAAAAATCTCGTTTATTTTATAGGTTCACTATTCCATTTTCAATACACTTGTTGAACATCCATCAAGTTTAAAGCTGTTGTAACAAGAGTCCTACGCAATATCATTATGAGATTTGCTATTAGAACTTTACGGTGATACTTTATATATTCTCTATGAAGATGGAAATTGCTGCTTGAGTCTAGCTATTCAAAACAACTCTTGGTAGGTGACTGCGATTGATTTATATGAATCAAAACTTGTGACAAATGGATACGATTTGGTACAGTAATATGAATTGAGGTTGTATGAATTGTTGTTAAAAGATTAAACTCCCGATGTTTTTCTAAACGCTTTTACAAGGTAAAAGTCGATTGATTTTCAAATCATTTTTCTTGATTATCAACTAAAGTAACCTGCAGGTTATAACTGGTGGTGACATATCCCCATTCATCCATAAGTCGGAATATATTACCATATCATGCTCATTCTACAAGACAAACTATCATTGTAAGCTCAAGGATTTAAAGACAAAGAAAAGACTTCCGTTAACTATGATTTGAAGCTTTAACGATTGAGCATAGTAATGAGAATGTTGGCCAAGATAACAAGATTCGCTAGATGGAATAAGACGATAAAGACTAATCGACACAAAAGGTGAAAGTCAAGATCGCCAAAGCATGAGGAACAAACCTACAAACAAAGACAATAAGAAAGACAAAGACAACATGAGCTTAACGACAAAAGCAATCTCATGTTCGCTATGAAGGTGTGTCATCAATTGAACTCACTTTCGGAGGGATAGATTGTTCAGCCTCAAAATATTGAGTTGAAACTTGAAGTTCGTTACATTATGTATTTAAGTCCTCGGTTCAATATTTGTTAACGTTTGTAATAGGTAAAGTATCGGAAGGAATTGGCTTGGAGTTATCTAATATTGTTTATGTTTTCGGTTTAATCCAAGCAAACCGAGACGGGCCTAGTAATTTCCCGAAAACGTCATCTTAATGTGTCGGGGTTAATATAAATAATACTTTTCCACTAGGAAATGGAAGTTGTCCATTAATAAAAATTCACATTTTTCTTCTTTCTCTTAATTTCTCTCTCAACTCTCTCTCCTCTTTCTCTACTCTAAATCAACTCACTTTTTTGTCTAGTTTCTTGATCGTTTGTGGTTTGTTATATGAAGATGAGGGTTAGACGGGATCCTACGATTACTAGTAAAGGGAGTTGGTTTATTAATAAAAAATTGTCCATTTTTTTTTTCGTTCTCTATTTCTCTCTAACTCTTCCCTTCCTCTTTCTCTCTCTAAATCAACTCACTTTCTTCTATCTATTTACCTTGATCGATTCGTGGTTTGTTATATGATGTGATAGTTGTTTTTACGGGATCTACAATTGGTATCAGTGATAGGGGGATTCCGTGTTGTTTATCTACTTGCATTATTGTGGGTTAATTAAGCTCAATTTCGTTGTGTGGTTTGTTTTTTTTTTGTTCGAAATAATATACAAGAAATCAAGATTTGATCTTGGTTTGTAGGTAAAAGTGTAAAGATTTGTACTTTCGGAGCTTTTGATCTATCCTTGGCATCATTACAAGGGGATGGTTTATTCCTTTATATTTCATTGTCGTAGCTTTCTTGAATGTGTTAGGGATTTGTTCTTGGCTGCGTTTTGACTCAATTGAAGGGGTGGTTCGTAGTGCGTTTTGCTTGGGGTTGCGTTTGTTGGTCATGGCGTGTTGCTGATTATAGTTGGCACGTTTTGGGATGCCTTGTTGCTTTATGGGTAGGGTGGTTTGGGCAGGGGGTCAGGTTGTTGAGTTTTGAAGGTCGGCTTTGGGGTCTCGGCGGTGATGGGGGACTCTGCGGGGGGGGCTAGGCGGGGGAGGCTTGCGACGGGGGGCAGGTGGGTGTCGGGCATGGTGGGGCTGCGGCATGGGGGGGGAGATGGTGGGTGAGGGTGATGTAGGGAAGGGGGGGGGTTGTGGGGGTTTTTAATATCCCACTTTTCTTTTGTGTGTGTTACTATTTGTTCTTTTTCTATTTTTTTTTCTATCTTTACTTTTTTCATTTATACTCTTCTATTCTTTGTTTTGTATCTTGTTTTTATTATTTTTATATGGAAGATTGAGTTTTGCTTATTGGAAGACTGTGTTTTAGTTCACTGTTTTTGGTCATTGCGTTTTGGTCATTGCGTTTGTTTTGCTTATTGAGACTGTGTTTTGCCACATGCGTTTTGCCTCATGAAGAACCATTTATTATAGAAATCTAAACGTTATGCTGCCCAAATCTCAACAAATCATTGCGTTTTGTTTCAAGAAGACTGCGTTTTGTCCATTGAAAACCCTTGTTTCAAGAAGACGCGCATCAGGTGGGCATGTGACCGACTTTGGGCATATGACCGAATTTGGGAATATTATAATCAAACTAGAAACAACAAACAAACACCACAATCAAGATCTGAAGACTCATAGAACCCAACCAACCTAACAATACACCACACCAAACAACAACATCGTAATCCAAAACGATCCTGAATAAGATTCATTAATGACAAAATGGCTAGGACAATTCGGATTAGATTTAGACATGTAATCATGGTTGGTTGATTTGGTATCCCTTATTTGCGAATTAAAGTTGAATTTTAAAGGGCTGTCTACTTATTTCATCATCGAGACTTTCTTCTATTTTCTATCGTATTGTAGACTTGCTTGAAGTATACAGTTATGATTTAGACTTGGATTATTAGTTTACGGAAGGGGGGTTCATAAAAAGGGGGCGTGGATTGGATGAAAGACTGGATAACTATCACTTAAAGGAGTTACGTTGTAGTACTCAGTGTCACACGCAGATGTCGATGTGGATAATTTCAAGAGGTGTTGTACTTCTTATGCTTTTGATTTTAGGTATAAGGTACTTAGATATTTTCTTCTACACCGTTCTTCAATCAACAACAGTGCAAGATTAAGTAACAAATTTGGGGGATTTTACTTCAGTTTCAAGTTTGATATATCGGGTTTACTTCACCATGTGATCACGACAATAGCCTACAGAATACGAGGTTAGTAAGTTAGCCAGAGAGTTTAAAGGTTGAGATGTAATCAGCACTTCTCACGGGTATTTTTGTGCTATTCCAAGACAAAGATACTTCACAGTCTAAGCAAATCTTTCAAGTTCTTCCGATGGGACATTCATTCAAAGACCTTGAATGTTTACCAAGTGTTCTTGATTCTTGCTTCATCTCCTTTACGGTTTCTGAAGTCAAGAGGGTAATGATTCTTTTGTATATCAAGATTTGTGTTTATGGCAAGAACATCTCGAGTATATGGACGTACACGAGAATGATGCTTCCGAGAGTTCGCAACCATCATGGGGGAAAATGTGTACATCCAGGACTTAGTTGACTTTAATGGTACCATGTCAACTTCCAGGGGAAGTAGGGGATGGATACTGGGGTTGGATGGACTCAAACCCACACTCATCTAACCAAGTCCAAAAATTTCGGCGGATATGGATTTGGATACTACTTCACTTAGAATGGTTTGTGAAGTATTCTGCAAACGTGAGAGGAACAGTTGTTGATTTCTCGCATGCACCCCCGAACGAATACCAAGCCTTAATGACAAGAAGCAGTGGTCGTTGGTGTGGTTTGACTTCTACAAAATTCCGCTGTGCACTTTGATGACAAGTAGAAGATTGTTCAAGCTACATCAATGTTTCAGAATCTGCCTCATGCTAAGGATGTTGGTTAGTGGAAGCGATTTCAAAATACTTCCGCAAAATGTGAGTCTATGAAGAAAGCTATTTTAAGATATGCTGTGCTTCGTGCATGATTGGGGGGGGAGTTATCCAGTTCATGTACAAGTAAGACCAATGAAGAATCCAAGCTGAGTTTAAGTTCATGAAAGGAGAACTAAGAGACATCTTCAGTTTGAAGTGTCTTTAGTAAGACTTTATTTTATTGTAATTGTACTTTATAGGAACATTGTAAGTAATTTCGTATGTGTCCACATATTAGGGGAAGATTGTTAGCCTTAAAATATGGTGACAAACACGAAATTACATTAGTTCATTTATAGCGTGATACGTAGGGACTAATAATGACTAGTTACAATAGTTAAGTGTCACTAGGACTATAAATACCCCCTTCATACTTCCATGGAGGGGTGAAGCTCACTTTTGTAAAAGTGTGTATGTGTGTGTATGTTTTCTCTCTAACACACACATCTTCCCATATCTCATCTTTTCTCTCTAATAAACATGGCTCAATTTCTCTTTCACTTTACCATGCCTCCGGATCTTGTGTTAGATGGTGAATCTAATGTTTACAAAATAGGTCACAAAGTTCAAGTGTAGATGCAGCAACGATAATGTCATCGACATATACTTATACCAGAAGTAATTCCTTGCCTTCCTTACGGATGAACAGAGTAGGATCCACTGAGCCTTTGGAGAAGTCTTGGGATATCAGTTATGAAGACAACATGTCATACCACGCGCGTGGAGCTTGTTTCAACCCATAAAGAGCTTTCTTTAGCTTGTATACGTGATTGAGGTTATCTGGATCCACAAATCCGTCTGACTGGCTAACATAAACCTCTTCCCGTAAATTACCATTCAGAAACGCAGTCTTGACATTCATTTGGTAGACGACCATGTTCTTGTGAGCGGCAAATGCGAGAAAAAATCCTTATAGCCTCTAATCTTGCAACCGGAGCAAAAGACTCTTCAAAATCAATTCCCTCTTCTTGATGGTAACCACGATCCACTAATCGAGCCTTGTTCTTTAGAATACCTCCCAGTTCATCTAGCTTTACTTTGTAGATCCACTTCAAATTAATAACCATAACTTTATCTGGTTGGGGTACGAGCTCCCATACTTCAAGACGTTTGAACTCATTGAGCTCTTCTTGCACTGCTTCGATCCAGCTGGATTGAGTCAAAGCATCTTTATACGTCTTGGGTTCAATAGCTCATGTAATTACAGCCTTGTGGAAACTGGTATATCGAGTTCACCAATTATATTTTCAAGTGGGTGATCCTTAGTCCATTTGCTATTGTGTTCAGAAATTTGGTGATTGGGATGCACAATTGTATGAATAGAATCCGACGATGAAGATTGATCAGAATGGATTTTTGGTATTGGGATACCAAAGTACGGATCATTACCCATATGTGCAATTTCAATATCATGATTGTCTTCTTCAACATTGTTAGGAATGACGGGAGGTTGAGTTTCGGAAGTTGTTTGAAAATTACTAGGTGATGGTGCATCTTGGTCAACTGTTGTTGAGGAATGTGAACTGGTTGATACAGCGAGAACTAGAGCAACTACTTCATCAATTGGATCAATGTCTTCAGGGGCTGGGAGATCAACACTTGATGGAGGAGTGAGTAATTCATCAAACATTGGTTGAAACAAAATATCCCAATCAGTTCTTGAAGGTGGTACAAACGGTGTTGAAGGAGGAGGGTTTGGCACGAGTCCTGAACTGATTGTTGCAGGAGTCATTTCATAAAGTGTGGGTCCTGAACTGTTGTGTTTAGAATCCATCGCAGTCAGCTCATCAAAGTCTACATTAATTGTCTCAGTGATTCGTCTGGTACAACGGTTGTAAATTCGAAATGATTTCTTTATGGGTGCATAACAAATGAAAATACCAATATCAGCTTTTGGTTGTAATATACCCAAGTTCTCACTATCATTTGTTGGATAGGAAAGAGCACCAAATACATGAAAGAATGATAAGTCAGGAGGTTTGTCATGTAACAGCTCATATGGTATTTTGTTGTGTCGAAGACGTATGATGGAACGATTTTGGGTGTAACATGTTATAGCAATTGCTTCTGCCCATAGTAATAATGGAGCTTTTGCGTAAATCAACATTGTGCGGGCAGCTTCAATTAGCGTACGATTATGTCTTTCAACGACACCATTTTGCTGTGGAGAGCGAGCAACAGATGTTTCATGAGAGATGCCAACCTTCTCATAATATTAAGTTTGATTAACAAATTCAGTTCCATTATATGTTCTGATTCGTCGGACAGTCACTTTAAGCCGCACTTAGATCATCTTGAGAAACTTGATTATGAAATCTGGGCCTTCATCTTTGGACCTTAAGAACTTAACCCATGTGAATCGATAGTAATCATCGACAATGAAGAGGATGTACTTCTTTCCATTAACACTCGCGACACGCATTGGTCCACAAAGATCCATGTGCAAAAGATAGAGTTTTTCTTGGTTGGTGTCTTTAGATTTTGGTTTGTGAGGTTCCTTCTTGCTTTTACCCATTGCACAAGCAGAACACAAATGGTCCTTTTCAAATTTAAGCTTAGGGAGACCACGAACAAGATCGTGTCTAGCTAAGTGGTTAATTGCACCAAAGTTCAGATGAGACAGACGTCGATACCATAACCAGGACTTAGTCTTTGAGGCCTTTGACAAGAGACATATAGGAGAGGACGCTATCATATCTCCAAGAGACATAGTATACAGATTGTTGCCTCGAGATCCAGTCAAGAGATCAACACCTTCTAAATTACAAATGAAGCAGGTGTGTTGACGAAAAGCAACTTCAAGGTTCGAATCACAAAATTGCCTAACGGAGAGTAAGTTGTGTCCAAGTCCTTCCACGTAGTAAACCCTTGATATCATAACATTCTCAATCTGATAATCACCATAACCCAATATCTTTGCCACGTGATCATTTTCGAATTTAACTGTACCCAAAAACTTATTGACGAAATTGGTGAGCTGAGAGCGATCTCCGATCATATGCTTGGAGCAGCCGGAGTCCAAATACTAGAGAACAATTTGGACGACATGCATTCATTAAGAGAAGAAGATGGAACATTGGAAACTTTGGATCCCCGAGATTGACTGGGTTCCTTTTTGTTAGCAGATACAGATTTGGGAACCTTTATGATTTTTGCTATCAGGACTTTAGTTTGTAGGATTTCTAGGTTTCCTTGAGGTAAACCAATGTTTACAACAGACTTAGGTGTTTCATTTTCGTAGGGGCAGTGGTTTCTAAGGGGAACTTTAGCAAGTTGCGGTATTCCTAGTCGCTCAAAGGGCACGCGTTCGCCTACTATAGTGAAAGCGTTCTGTCCAGTAGGTCTCCAGAAAGTATCAATTTTGTTACACACTTTCCTGTTGGTTTATATATATACTTTCTTCTTTGATTTTTTCTTAACATTTAGATTTATTACGGAGCATTCACCATTATTGATAAAATCAAAGCACACACAAACTGAATAGACGAAAGCCTGTGCCCCACTCCATTACACTTAGCTTTAGTTTTACACTTTCCTTTTTAGCACCAAATATAATCCCCCCCCACGACCCCCCCTCCTCCCCACACTCTCCCTATGGTCTCACTCTCCGCCCCCCCCCCCCCCCCCCCCCCCCCGCACCACTCTCCCCCCCGCCCCCGATTGTCCCCCCCCCCCCCCCCCCCCCCCCCCCCCCTCCGCCCCCCCCCCCTCTAGCCCCCCCCCGCACACACCCCCCCCCCCCCCCCCCCCCCGCCCCCCCCCCCCCCCCCCCCATCCCACCGTCCCCGCGCCCACCTAGTGTGTTCTTCCCCCCCCTCCTCCTCCCCCCCACTATCCCCCCCCCCCCCCCCCCCCCCCCCCCCCCCCCACCCACCCACACCGCCACTCCCCCCACTCCCTCCGCCTCCCGCCCCCGCTCCCCCCCCCCCCCCCCCCTCCCCCCCCCACACACCACCCGACAACCTCCCACCACCTCACACTCCGCGCCCGCGCAGCCGCGATATAGATAATTGTTATATCTTCATCCTTTATAACCCCCCCTCTCGCATTCACTTTCGACGCAAGACCCTCTCACTCACCCCCTTCCTCTGACTCTTTTATCTTCCCTCTACTCTTTGTTTCATTGAGGCTTCTTTCTTTTGTTTCTCCTGCTCTATTTCCTTCCAGCATCTTCTTTCTGCTACCTTTAGTTGTTCCTCTCTACTTCTTCTTCTTTTCTTTGCTTCCTGTACCTCAAAACCCCATAGTCCAAAGGTCTTTAGCTCTCTTTTTTTCCTTATCAAACTACTTTAGAATTTACATCAAAACTCTTTCCTTTTAGTTGTTAGTGCGATGTTTATCTCCACCATGTACTTTAAGATAAGTGGACATTGAGTTCTCTTTTGTGTCTTGTAGGAGGTTTGTTTTCTCTTTTCTGTGCTCTGAGAGCAGCAAAATGCTTTCTTCTTCTCTCTATTAGTTCCATAAATAGTTTTGTTTTTCCTCATCGGTCAATTCTCTCCTTTCTTTTAATTGCAGTCTCTCAGCCAGCCAATTATTAGCTCCCATCATAGCTTTGTCGTATTTCTCACATGGACTCAATCAATGCTATGTTGGCTTCTTCTTCTTGTTTCCTTACCAGTTTTTGCTCTTCTAATAATTTAGCATCCAATTTAGCTTGAATGTCCTCTGCAATTGTCATTCAAGAGCATTTGATGATTTTCTCTTCAAAGGAACTTTCAGGCTCAATCATAATACCTTTTCCTTTATCTTTAGAACTGAAGGTTTATGTTCTTGTGGAACTCTGAACTTCGCATGGGCTCCTGGTTACAACATACCCTATAATCCTTGGGTCCTTGTATCGTTGTTGTTGTAGCAGTTGTCAAGTAAAACTTTTTGGCTATTGCCTTGCTTTAAGATGTATAAGTGTTTGAGCCAAAAGTGATTTTCCTATGTTGTTGGAATAGCACTATCATCATACTAGCCAGTTAGATAATGCTTTACCAGTTAGTCACTTTCATCAGGCTCCTTCCTCTGTTTATATTTATTAACTATAGCTTCACATGCATTACATCATCCTCAAACTCAGAATCAAACATTAAGTCATTATTTTTCTCTCTTGAGTTTCATCATCCAAAGAAACATCACTATCAGCATCAATTTCTTCTATACTCCTCCCCTGTTTGGATGCTCTTCAGGAGAGCACCCAAAACTCTCCTGGTTTTCAGAGACTTTAACTCTATTTGACTCATACCAACTTTCCTGAGTCTTTTCAAACATGTAGGTCATTGACATTTCTCCTTTCTAACTCTGGATCCTCTCTGCAGTAGCCTATGCAATCTCCTCTAGCTTGAGCATCTTTGCTATTTATATAATCAAGAACCTTGTGTTTGCCAATTTAGTACATAAAAACCATCTAATTAGTTTGTTGCATGCTATCTCACCATTGGTTATGGATCATTGGAAGGTGTTGGTACACTTTCCTCATGCTCTGCCTCATCTTGAGGAACCTCTGCCTCCTGTCTCTGAGCCTTCTTAGATGGTTTATTCTTCTTGGGTTGGGAAGATGAAGATGGTTGATCAATAATGTGTATTGGAGTGGAATCAGTTGGTATGATCTGAATCCTCACCCATTTCTTCAACAGGTAGAACTTCAGTAGGTATCAAATAAAGGTGTTATTCTCTAGAGAAATCCTTTCAAGCTCTCTTCATTTTAGCAACTTTCTTTGTGTGGAAAGGGATCAATTAACAAAATCATCTTGTGGATGTTGACATATTAACAGTTGATTGATTAATGAAAACTTGGAGAAAACGTGGATACAGCAAGAATTTGACTCCTCCATCTAAGTGTTTCACCATTGCATCAAAGATATACTTAGACAGATATTAACTTCTGATAGTTGACAACGCATTAGGATCAAGAAGCAAATAGAACTACTGAGATCATTCCATGAGTGGATTTAGCATTTAAGCATTGAGTATAGGTATGAATATATACTTCCACTGAGGAGAGAAAAGGCTTTATAAAAAGTAAGCTTTTAAGAAGCTTTTCATACCCCATATGTACCATTTCTTAAGATTTAGTAGCAGTTGGAAGACAATCAGTACCTTCTGCATTACATCCAAAGAATAAGATCTCTCCTAATGCTGGACTCCTGTAACAAATAACCCTCTTCTTATCAACTAGGGCTTGTAACTTGTCGGCACTCCATTAAACTTGGCTTTACCTTGGCAGTTGACCAAAATTGTATAATACAAGATGTGTAGATTACTGGATTGGACTGTTTAAGCATTATGAAACAGAACTTGCTTTTCAGGTATCATTATTCTTTGTAAACCCATCACTTTCTTCGGGTATTTTCCAAGAAACGGCCACGTCTGTGCTGTTTCAGCAAACTTAGGCTTGACATAATGATGATTTGATGATCAAAGCATGAAATTGAATTAGGTTTATGGTTAGAGAGTGTTTGAATAGTGAAATCGAATAAAGAAGTAAATGAAACCTTAATCGAAGTATTTATATCGAATCACCATCAACAGCAAAAAACTTGAACATGGCTAGCATTAACATACGTTTAACAGCAGAAAACAAATACATAATAGTACTAATTTAAAGCTTAACACTCATGAAATTAAGCTTAGCAGCATTGTTGAAATGGAGCAGCAGTGTAAAAAGATTTACACAGTAATCATTCAATTTTCTTCCAAAAAGCAACTTTCATCATCTAAATTTGATTTCACACATACTCTCTTTCTGTTTTTATGCTCACAACATCTCTCAATTCTTTTTGCTCACATAATCACTCATTTCTGTTTTTATGTACATCTCTCTTTCTATTTTTAAGCTCACAAAATCTCTTATTTCTTTTGGCTTACCAAGGAACACTCTTCTCTGTTTTTATATGACATTGTGTATAACATTTCGTCCAATTCCAATGAGTTTCATATGTCCTCCCCACTTCCAAGTACTGTTTGGGGATTATCAATGGTGTTTGACGTCGGTTAACATCTTGAGAGAGGTGGATTAATGGGACTGTTTAGATGTAATCTCAAAAACCTAGTTTGAGGTCATTCGTATCCCCGAATATGGTATATCTTGGCTACCTGGGACCACTACCTGAATCAATTCCCTAAGGACCGTTGATTAATTAGTTGTTGCCATGGATAGGGTCTTATTTGATGTTTAACCTACTGTCTTTGCATCTTACTTCTAAGCTTAGTGGCCAGTAGCGTCAGCTCATTCATTCTGTCACCCAACTCCTTATGGACCGCCTCATCCACCTACCTTTTTTTTGGGGTCGGGGGGCGTGATTTGAGGTATCTTGGGTTGTCCGACCTCTTTTGATATGCCAGAATTGTGTTTCTGATCCCTTTTGAACATACTCATGATATTGACACTTCATTATCATCATGCTTTTTGGTTGTTTTATAAAATAAGGAACCTTCCTAAGAGATCAGAATTTGAAACAGTTGCAACTTGGTGCCCATGTGATCGTTAACAGTATTAACATTTGCCTTGGCAGTTAGAAATTTTACATGACCCTAGCAGTAGTATTAACTGAAGTCGAAACAGCATTAACTCTATCTTTAATTAATATACAACACATGCCTCTATTCATCACAAGCCACACTAGAAAAGACTAGATAGAATGTGGGAATTAATGAGGATCCTTATTTATGATAACCCATGAATAAAATGTTAAAACACTGTAAACCAAGACCATTATCTTTCTTCAAAAAGGTGAAGTATTCAACATCAGGTATTCAACATGTTGTGCCTGCAAATGTTAGTTCATAGCCAAATATACAAACTCCAAAACATTTTCTTCTTAATAGCATTAACGATGACTAACTGTTTTAACAAACAGTCTTAAGGATAACTAACAGTTTGAATATATACTTAGCAGTATTAATTGATTAAAATAACATTATTTATACTTTACAAATTTTACAAAAACATAAAGGAAAAAAAAGGGAATTTATTTGACAGTTAAGGAATTCAGCATTCCAATACTGTGACCAGTATTGAAATTTTGCCTGCATCAAAACCTTTTGTTTGAAGATCTGCAACATTTAAATCAGTATGGAATTTTTTACCATTTGTATCTTATTACTTTTTAGTGTTGCAATCTCTTATAAAATGATACCTAATCTCTATATGTTTTGTTTTAGAATGTTGAATAGGATTTTCAATAATGCATATAGTACAGTTATTGTCAATATTAATGACAGTGTTCATGAATTTGATCCCCCCAACCCCACAACACACACTACCACAACGTTTGAACCTATAATCCAGCAATTGTTTTTAATCCAGAGTACTTGTCCACAGCAACTCAGCAAGCAGCCACCATATTCAGCTTCTCAGTCATAGAAGTGGCAACCAACAGTTTGCTTATTACATCTGCCATGATATTACCTGTTTCCAAACAACTGACAGCCTCTTGTTGTAGACTTCCTATCTAGAGTTGCTCTCTAGCATAGTCACTATCAGTATAAGCAACCAGTTCAAATAGAGAATCCCTAGAATACCAAAGGCCTAAAGTTGGTTTGCCTTTCAAA
This sequence comes from Tanacetum coccineum, assembly GCA_026074375.1. Classification (NCBI taxonomy): domain Eukaryota; kingdom Viridiplantae; phylum Streptophyta; class Magnoliopsida; order Asterales; family Asteraceae; genus Tanacetum; species Tanacetum coccineum. The sequence goes on from BQNB010029881.1 coordinate 45,427, forward strand.
TATCTAAAAATCCTCTTGACTGCTAATAGATGTGATGTCTTAGGAGTAACTTGAAATCTAGCACATGCACATACTGCAAACATAATATATGGTCTAGATGCAGTAAGATACATCAAAGACCCAATCATAAATCTATAGAGATGTACATCAACATTATCAGCATCTCCATCCTTGACCAAAGGTTTTTCCAAATCAACAAGAGTTGAAGCAGACTTCACATCAGAGCAGTTGAATTTCTTCAAAATTTTAGCTACATATTTGTCCTAACTTATAAATATTCCATCTTCCTTCTGTTGTACTTGTAACCCTAGAAAGAAGGTTAGTTCTCCCATAGAACTCATCTAAAACATATCTTTCATTAGCTTCTCAAAACCAGTACATAACTCCTTATTCCTTCTGTTGTACTTGTAACCCTAGAAAGAAGGTTAGTTCTCCCATAGAACTCATCTAAAACTTATCTTTCATTAGCTTCTCAAAACCAGTACATAACTCCTTGTTTGTTGAGCCAAAGATAATGTCATCTACATAGACTTGTACAAGCAAAATATCTCCTTTTTACTTCTTGATAAATAATGTTTGATCCATCTGCCCCTTTTAAACCCATTTATAACACCCTGTGTTTTCAAGTCATTGACGACGTCGATAAATATACTATTTATTTTTAGTGTTGTAC
>BQNB010029882.1:0-51973 GCA_026074375.1 Tanacetum coccineum
GAAAATTTCTCCAAATAAACAACAAAAACGGAAACACCAATGAACGCTATGACTGAGATGAATGGTTTTCTTGGTTTATTGTGGTAATATGAGCTCATAATTTGTATTTAGAGTAAGTTTAGATATTCGATGAAATACAAAATCAGGCTTTCATTGTGTGTTTGACTTTTGTTTTTGACTGTATGAAAAGTTGCAGATTGATGAAGTCTTACTGAATCTAAGTGTCGATGTGTGTAATGAGAACACATTGAAAATTGAAGAGACTGCACAGAGGTAACGAAGATAACTTAAAGGAGCTGACTTTTACTTACTCGGGATGAATTGGTAAAAGGGAAGTATGAGCAACGCTATATGGCTTAATATTTTCTGGCCGCAAACTTTTGGCAACTTATATTATTGGTGTTTGCACAACATAGTAACTTATAGCTTTTGTTTGTGTAGGTCACATATACTTTATAAGGAAACAATGCAGGTGATATTTCTTGCTTAATGGTAACCTCATAAGCTGTCAATGTTCCTTTTTCTGTCACTAGGCAGTGCAATGGCAAAAAATTTAATGTTTGGTTTAGCTTCTTTTTATCTTTTTTTGGCTTATGAACTACCAATCACCTTGAGCCTGTGGCTTACGTCCATTTTTGGTGTGTAGTTGCACACTCAAAATAAAGTAACTCTGGCATCATGTTGACATGTCATGTTACTGATATGATTTAGAAAATTCCAAATGCAGAATGAGGATCAATTGGCGATGTTGGAGTTGGAGAAGATGCGGATGAATTTTCAGAAGGAGTTAGGGCTGCAGAAGAAGACGATTCTAGAACGGCGCAGTTTAAGCTTGCATTTACTTTTAGTGTGGTGTTGCGTTCGAATCAGACCTGTTGCCAACTTTGGTACACATCGAAATTTGATTTTGTGCAAAATGTGAATATGCATGTTTGAGTTTTTGATTTAAAAATGTGAGCAATGATTGCAGTGAATGGTCGTCCAGTACAAATGAAACCATTGAAGCATAGGGATATGAAGTCGACCTTGAAAACGTCAGGGTTGGGTATGCATGCACAGATGGTGATGTAGTAATTGTGGACAATTTTGCAATTCTAATGGTGAGTTTTGGTGTTAGCTTAACTAATATCTGCTTCACAAATGAGTTGTAATAAAATAGTGGGTATTTTCCATAGGAATACCATCTTTTAAAATTGGGTTTTTGATTCACTTTAGGTACACACATGGTGGCTAGTCTGCTCGATCCGGAGGTGAACAAAGTGCAGCTCAACTTCTTAGAGATCACGTTTTAATTGGTCACAGTTCCAATGCCTTTGGTATACTATGTAAGCAAGGTATTAACTTATAGTCTTATATTATTTTTAATAAATCGTTTATGGTTAATATGCTATAAATTGGACACAAATAATAATTTAGTGTAACACCACTAAATGCAGCAAGCTGGTGAGTTGGTTCGCACGGTGGCTGCTATAGTTCGTTTGGGGAGTCCGTGGCATAAACAAAGAAGGATTTGAGTGTGGGAAAGATTGTTTCCCCATTTTCATATGAATAGTGAGAAATCAAAGAGTTTATCCAGTCAAGGCATAGAAAGAAGGTCTGAACTCGGTGTTTCCTGACTAGATTAATTTGGATTATAGGCCAGTAGCCTCGAAAACTGCAAGTGGGAGCCTGCTGGCAAAGAGAATGTTAGTCAATGTTAGCTATCATCAGACGAATGGTGTCAAAGACCATAAAGAAGCATCAATCGGACCTGGCTGATTACAGAGCCGTACGGGTTAAACTCATTGTTGGACTAAAGGAGGATTATGATTACAAAAAGTTGATACAAGCAAAAGATTAATTTTTAATCAAAAACAAACCTAATGCAATGTACGAAACAAATTAAAGCCGTCCAAAGCACGGGTCTGAATGCGTAAACCATTCGGTGTCGGAACTACCTGAAGCTAATACATTCACAGCACGGCCATTTCAACACAAACGCAAGTTCAGACAAGCACATTACGCACACAACTACTGCATACAACCCATGTGCAACGCACGGGCCTGAATGCCTCGTATATATTATATATATCAATGAACAAGTATTTATATTAATACTATATAACATATACCATGTTGTCCCCTCCCTGTCCCCCTCTAACACCCAAATTTTTTATATATATAAAATATTAATTAATTTTTATGAACAGTAATCAATTCATAAAATCATAAGATTATACACTGTCTCTACCAAATGCTTCTCTAGAGAGATCCCCATTGTTAGCACACATTCATGCCACTAAGTAATGCTCACCTCAATAAATCCCACCATTCTCATCCATTCTTTCTCTCTTCACGTAATCACACAAACAAATAATTCTTAAAACCCCATCTACCTCCCACCAAAAAATCAAGAACAAAAAAAGATCCGCTCAACAAGATAGATAAAAAATATAATCAGTCCTTAATCGTTTGGTCGATGCTGTGAAGACAGTGATGAAAATTGTGTATAAAACATATGTTATTTTACGAGGTAATAAAGCCTCTTTTTTTAATTCCTTTTTTTTTACAGTGAAATTTGTGATGTGAGTTTTTAAGTTTTTATTTAATTTTATTTTATATGAATTTAGGTTTTTTTTGTAAGTTCATTTCAATAGTTAATGATCAATGTTTTGGTTTGTTAATTATTTTTATGCAGGAGGAGGAGTAATGGGATTAGGTGTCTAAACTAAGGAGAGACGAGCGCTTTTTTTTTCGGACCATGTATGGTTCAACCACGTGTTCCTTGATAGTGTTAGTTTTGTTGAAAAATCGTGATGGTTTTTCAGAATACGTTGTTTCAATTGTGAAAGTCTTTGATTATGAAGTATAGTTGATGTTTGTGTTGGAATATTGTTAGCAATTTGATTGGATAAGAAAAACCTGTTCCTAGGTGTCATGGGGTAAAAGGGATAAATATGATCAGTTGTGTGTTTAGGATCGTTTATTTGTGAGTGAAAAAAGCTATTTAATAAGAATTTGTGTTTCAATCTATTGCCACAGGAAGGCTGTAAAGTGTGCATGATTGAGAGAGATATTTAATTGATCAAGATTGGATTGTAGGTGAATTACTACAACCAGGTGAATACTTTCAGCTGATTGATTTGGGTATCAAAGGTATATGTTCTTTCTAGCATTTGTTTACGTCAAGATAAATTTAGAAAAATGTCATTTTTCTGAAAGTAAGTATATGAAGTAATTAGCATTATTTTTGTCTCAAACTCTTGATTTTGATTGTTAAACATGAACATTCTCAGGATTTATCCCAAAGGAACTCGAATTACCTTCTCCATATTCAAACCACTTACTACTTGGCTACATGGAGATCAAATGGTGGCATTCAATATGCAGGTTGGCACCGACTTTTCTCTACCTATAATGTTTCTCAGATGGTCTGCTATGCTTAATGAGCTTTACAATGGCTACTTATACGTGCTTTAATGTCTGGAGTGTTAGAAGACGTCTTTTGGATGAAGGTACGTGCGCAACAAAAGTTCAGTCACACCTCAGGCAAGAAAAGCTTTGCTAGAATACGTGGGGAAGAGGTACATTATATTTGCCGCTTCATACTTGAGGTTCTTCCTTTATAGATACTACTATACCAGCACAATGACTGATAAAAGTTGTGCTCAACCATTGCAGAAAGCAAATAGGCGAGATGGTCAGGAACCCACACAGGCGACAAGGACAACGATCCGGAATGCAGGACCCTGCACCTGATCCACTATCCCAAAGCAGACAGGGACAACGAGGACCTCAGAGGACTTCTTCTACTGGTGTATCTTCTGATATAAAGAAAGCATCTTCTACCGCCAATATTGTTGACGAGCTTAGCTCAATTTTTATGAGGTAGTCCTAACTGCCAACTAATTAAACTTTATTAAGAAAAAAAATGATAATTGTTTACTCAAAAAGGTCTGACATGTTTTATTAAAACTGCTTACGCTACCTCATCATTGGCCTGGGCTCTATATATTCTCTTATTAAAACTACTTACGCTACCTCATCATTAGGCTTATTAGTTCATTTCCTCCCCTCAAAAAAGGCATACAACTATTTTACAGAATCCATAAAGTATCCATATTTTGTGCATGTTTTTTAGTTCTTATGCCTGGTAAAGTATGTTTGTGATGTGAACTACATATCTAATACACGTTTGTTGATGTAATTTGATTGACAAGAATATCTTACCTGTGATTTTTGCTGATCACTGTATGTTATGACAGAAAGAGGCTTCGTGACTGAAGGGGAAGGGAGTGACCCGTGTTTGATTAGAAGAGATGCCCATGATGGTACATTTATGTCATGACACAGAATAGAGCTACTTTCAACATCAGGAAGGTCTTTCTTTGTAAAGCTTATGCCTCTAAAAATGTTGTATCATGTCGACGCACCATTGGATGAAATACCCGAAGGCTGGAGTGAAGCCTTATTACTTCGGTTACTGCTAAATGTGCATGTTTCGGGGGTATATACAGGGATAAATCTGAACGACATGTGCTTTATTCGAAATATTTAACTTCATTTGTGGATTCATTCATCCTTGCATCTACTTTCAGGTATCCAACAATTACTGATGTCAATAAAACCCTGAATAAATTTGATGTTCAAGAGTTATATGACACTCATCACACGATCTTCTATAGCATGTTTACGCGTTTTACTTTGAAATTATCCATTTCTCAATTTTGCCTGTCATTAGTATACACAAAGTAGTGTATTTTTTCATGTTTTGAAGCATTAAATGGTTTCTAAATGAGTGTTTGGCACAACCCGACTTTCATGGTTATAGTGTTTTGTAAATGGCATGTTAAGCGTCCTAAAGTTATTACAACGTGTCTTGGAAGTTAGCATTGTTATGTTTGCAGATGGTTATTTTGGAATTGAGTAAATTGCAAAAGGTCAGTTTTTGTCTTCGTCAGTCTTGCAGTATGTGGTTCTATAAGATTCATAGTATTTTCCTTTGGTTTGGGTGGAAAAAATTGGTTCAAGCACCATTCAGATGCCTTTCAACCCGTTTAGACGACCTATCATACTCATTTCATCTTTAGTTCAACATTTTGTCTTAACCGTTTGACCCTTAGAGACAAAATCTAACTCAGGTCATGTGACAGAGTAGATAGGAGTTTTCGGCCCGTAAGTGAATATGTAACCCAAAAAGAGCCATTGTAAAAAATTGACTGCGAAATAGAATTTGTAAAAAGCATACACGAAACGAACATTAATTCTAAAATTTTGCTATAGTGTTGGATTCGTTTTTTAGCCTACTCTTAAATTGCTATAACTCGACTTCTTATGTGCAGCCCAAACGTGCAAAGGGTAGAGGTATAAACGACTTTGGAAGAAGTTGTAGCTGGCTTTGAAAACTTATAAACCAGCAACGATCTAAGCGGTTTAGAGCAGCTAAAGATGCATCAGATGCGGTATGCACCTTCACCTTACACTGGGTTTTGTCACTTTTAGATTTGCGTTGATTAGACATTTTGACATTGACTTTAACTTTTTAGGCTGCCGATGAAAAGACTCAGGTTCATCAAGTACAACAAAGAAGCGGCAATTTGCGATGACAAACGTATGTAGGTTGCAGGTACATTTTGTGCTTCTTATCACTTAAATGAAGTTGTTCTTATGTCGAAATAGTCTCTATAGTTTGTAGGTTCCTGGTACATTCTGTATTTTTTGAATTTATTAAGAGATGCAAATCTGAACAAAGTACAAAAATAGTTAGGTCGGAGCAGGACTGATCATACAACTCTACCTAAAGTCCCTTTCATAGAGCTGTTTGATATAATGATTAAGTTCTCACTTTTTTAGGTGGAAAACTTTTTATGAGATGCGCAAGGCTGTTTGGTGTAGAGATATATCAGGGCGTTTGTTTGTATTATTAGGGGATGAACCATTTACTGGACTGAACCACTTAATTTTACTGTTCGAATAGTAATAAATGGTATTGTTAATAAACCTGTTGTTGGTAAAAATAATGGTGACTTTGGGTTAACGGCTAGAATTATATCGTGTGATTATGTACTTAGTAACGACGGGTCAAAACGATTTCTTTTTTACTATGGGTCAAACAAGACTGGTCAAATGTTGTTCAGCGCTCTAATGAGTGTTACGAAAGCACATTATTACAATAATAGATCAGTATTTCTAAATATAAACTACTTAGCTTAAATTTGGTGATTTATAACTTATTTGACCCATTCTTTCGTATTGTTGTTAAGGTTATAATACATATTTATACTGCCTGTGTTCACCTGCAATATTATGATTAGTCGTAGATATATGGAATATTTGTATTTTTATTTTCGTGTCGTCAGTTTTTCCAATACGCATGAGTTGCTCATTACATATTAGAGGCATCGTTCGTTGACCTGTTATACAACCCTTTGGGCACGAGAAGTTGCCAAACACAAAGCACATGTTCATCTGATTCAATATCGTAATTGATAAATATGATAGAAATTTTAGATGGATGAATTGTTAAGTTTTCTAATTGTTGTTCTTCCTACCAACAAAAATAAGGCCGTCAACGTGGGATACAGAATGAAAAGAAGACTGATAACAATTTTCACAAAAAATGAACGTCGTATGATTATTTCATATTTTAATCAGTGCACTTTTTAAAAGATATGCAAAGTTCGTAGCCAGCGAACACATGTTAAGAAATCATAGTTGTAAGGTGAATTTTGGGCCAAATTGTGACATGCGTCGGTTCAAGGGATATTTTGGGGTGGGGGTATAATGGTGACTTATAGTGGGAACGTTAGATAGATCAACATGGAAATATTGACATGGGTTTAGACGAGTGTTAAGCCAATTAACCGAGACATATATCTCTTTTTTGGGTGGCTTACAGATTGCAGAATGATACTATTTTTGGATTGGAAAAATAAGTGTACACAAAAATCTTGAATGCACATATTTACTTGATCTTAGTAAGAGTTCATATATACTTGAACAAATATGGAATCTTGATTGAAATAACCGAGAAATCAGAACATGGTTTAAAAATCAAGATGTAAATCGCGGTTACTCTGTATCATTAAGAAGCATTAGGTTTGCAACCTAATTAGTAGCAAAGTATCAATTTATATGGTTTAAGGCTACTGTATGCAGGTTCCGGTGCTGCAACTCTCTGCCACACCTACTTATTTAGGGAGGCCCATAATAGGAAATGGTATGTGTTTTTTTTGTTTGATGTTCAGAACAATTCGGATTCTGATATTTATCATGTTCACTTTCAATGTAAAAGAAAATGCAAGATCGGCCTTTGTATCTCATTATGATTTGCCTTGACAAGTACTATACGACATCTTTCTGAAACCGGCGTTGAACCTTTTTGCAGGTCATTTGTATGGTTTAACTCGGCTGATGGGACCACTTGGTTTGCGCTTGCCCATGGCTCAGGCTGCCATGGTATGTCTAAATCCTGTTCTATTAATCAACTAATTGCAACGAGTAAATTTGATTATTCATTTACCTACACCCTATGTTAGCAACATGTGTATTCTCTCTCTTTGTGAAAACATTTCAGTTCTTCCATGTGGGAAGAAAAGCTTGGCGACATAACTTGCTGCTCCATTAGACTGAGCCGATAGCCAACACAACTGGTCCAATGCCTTTCTTTGTGCCTAAGGGGGTTGAAATTGATGGTTAGTTTGTTGTTCTGTATTTGTTGAAAGAGTATGGTGGTTAGTTTGTTTTTGAAAGAGTCACTTAATTAGTTTGTTGTTCACCTAGGTTAACTAGTGTGAGTTAACAACAATGAATAAGTTGGATAACCCAGATTGTTTTTATATAATTCTCTTATGTATACACCGAAAATATATTACATGGATGAGCAAATAAACTTTAATTTTCCCATTGAAACTTAAGTTCGTGTGTCTTTTTTACTATTGAGGCCAGCGAGAATATGGTCAATCGCATGTTCAGGGAAACTCTTACAGAACCAACGAAAAAATCATAACTATAATAGTATCTAATAGTAAAGGTATACTTCTTCAATAAACTCTTACAGAACCAACGAAGCGCGGGTTTTCAAAACTTGTTGTTCACTAAATAAGGTTTTGTTTTTTTCCAAAATTAAAAATATCTAATAGTAAAAGGTATACTTCTTCAATAAATATTTGACACGTCAAACAACCATAACGTATTTAAAACTGGACCAATTCAGTGATGGTAATCATGGTATATGATATGACCGGATTTAAACATAAGATAGTCTAACTCTCATAATTAGTCGCTAAGTAAATGCGTAGCTAACGTCTTCAAGAATTATTTGAAGATTATAAAATACACTTCAACAGTGATGTGGTTCAACATATGAAGGATGTTTAGGTCATTGAGGTTTGACAATATCTCAATGAGTTCACTCTCAAAAGCGTTTACTCTCGTTTAAACATAAATAAATGAAGAAGTGTTCACTGAGTTTACTCTCAAACTATAACTTAGGTTTTAGTTTGAATGATAGAGAAAACACCGAATTATCATTCAACTATAATTGTTATTTCGCAAACAAACTTTGTCAATTTTTTAACTTAACTCATTCACATAAAAGTTTAAACGTTAAACAGTATATTGAATGTTTCATTACTACAAAAACAGCTTTTACACACGGACTTTTCCCACGGAAAAAATCTTGTGTGAAATTTCCCACGGAATACCCACAAATTACCCATTGAATTGGTGACAAAATTTCAGTGGAAAATATGTGGCAAATTTCCCACGGATTTTCCACCATTTACACACTAAAGTGTTGACCAAGTTTTCATGTGAAATCCGTGTGAAATCTGTGGCAAATTTCCCGTAGACTTTCCACTATTCTTGTTGATTCGACATCCGTGCGAAAATTCTGGCAAATTTCACACATATTTGCCACGGCTACAGTTATGTGGCAAATTTTATCTACATTAATCATGGATTTCACACGGTATTATCTAATAAAGAAACTATTAGATAATAATGTTTTGTATGTAAGTATACGAACTTGTAAACGCCTAAACGTGTAACCATATCGTAAAAGTAAAAGAAAACGATTATGTCAATGGGAAAGTCGTGGATAATTTCACTGATTACCCACCTAAGTTGTTAAATCCTGTGGATAAATCGTTGGTGTAAATACCCACAGATTCCACAAAAATTACGAATGTGTTTAAAACTTGTTTTTAGGACTTTTTAGCTTTACCACTTTGTTACAAACCCATTAGAACCCTTAATATCTTATGTCTTACATATATTAGCTCCATTAGGTCATATTTTATTCAAGATTTCGAGATAACAAGTGTTCTAATCTCACTTTTAATCAAAACCCATTAAAGAAACCCTAAATGGTGATTTAGCTATAAAGAACATGTAAACACATAAAATCATGAAATGAAAAGTATAAAGGTATTTAGATAACCTTAGGAAGGATGAATGATGAAGAACAAATGATCTAAACCCTTGTTTTGGATATCAAACCCGAGATTATAACACTAGAAAAACCCTTAATCCTTTGAAACCCGAATCTTGCACAAACTTTCTTAAATCTTCGAAACGAGAAATCAACCCTCCGATCTTTCTTAGAACACCTTAGAATAGATGTAAGAACACTTGTATTTGATCTAGAAAATCAAAGTATGGATGTGTTATGGAGATGGTTTTGAGCCGTGATATATGATGAGAGAAATGAGAGAGATTTTTGTGTTTTACACCTTAGGAATGTGTTTTGTATGTTTTTCTTTACTAGTTAAGCCTTTATATAGGGCTTAACTAAGGTTAAGAAACTCTAGTTAAGTTAACTAGGGTTAAGTTAAAGGAAAATATCTAAAAGATATTTTAGATAAATATCTAATAAATATCTTATAAATATCTAATAAATATCTTATAAATATCTTGTTAATTAAACGCGAGCTATGACCAAGGTTGAGGAACAAAGATGACACGGTTCATAAAATGATATTTTATGATCATAAGAATAATAACGAGACACGTCGTAAATTTTACGAAGCTCGAAACGATTAACGAACGCGCGGTCAAATGTCGACTCGCGGAACGTCAAAAAAATAAAAGTAACCCAATCTTTTCCAAAATTTTCATAATAAATACGAAAATATTTATTATCGACAAATAAAATGTTAAATGTCGACACTCACTCACGGAAACTCGTAAAATAGATGACGTCGAAAATGACCTGAAATTACGGAATGTTACATCCGTTTATGACATTCATTGTATCGATAGATGTTTTGTATGTAAGTATACGGACTTGTATATGCCTGAACGTGTAACCATATCGTAAAAGTAAAAGAAAACGATTATGTCCGTGAGAAAGTCGTGGGTAATTTCTCACAGATTACCCACCAAGTTGATAAATCCGTAGGAAATACGTGTGTAAATACCTACAGATTTCCCACAAAAAATATCGTATTTATGTTTCTGCCTACTTACACATTCCCACGTTACTTAGTATGCCTATATATGTGTTTTTAGTTTTATATTACCTACGCACAACGACACATCAATGAGCATATCAAACGATTTTACATTTTTAATGTTATCGTTTACAACCCGACATCATTCTTTTTATTGGTCATGTTAGGGAAAAATAGGTAGCATGTTTTTAACTATATTTTAATATTAACATATTGTATGAAAAAGTTTTTTTTAACAACAAAGCTCTTGCTTGCAAATTTTCAGCCTCCCCTTTGAACTTTTCATAATCTCCCGCCCATAGGCGTCCTCAAGATGCACTCTACTAGCATTCCTTGGAAGTGAAAGAAAGCTTTTGAGCAAGCAAGAGAACTTTAGAAAATAAGACGCTAAGATGGGTGAGGTCCTGGCTACGTAGGAACCTTTTCGCATGAGTTACTTATGAATATTTTGTTGCAATTGGTACACTTTTTTTGCCACTATTGGTATTTGGTTGTATCTGTTATACTATAGTGATGAGTTATGATAATGTAATTTACTATATGAATACTTTTTTAATATGGGTTTGATTGCACTTTTGGAAATTAGTACTATATTTAAATTAGTTGTATAATATTTCCATGGAGCATTAATCCTACGGTAGGTATCTGTTGCAAATCCGTTGCAAATTATTTTTGCAACGGATTTGCAACAGATACCTACCGTAGCATTAGCCCACTTGTATTGCAGTGTGTGGGAAATCAGTGGGAAAATATTCATGAGAAATCTGTAGGAAATTTGTGGCAAAAATTGTTGGTAAAAAATATGAGAAATCAGTGGGAAAATATTCGTGAGAAATCAGTGAAAAAACATGGAATATATATCTGTGAAAATAGTTGATAGACAAATGTGGAAATTCCGGTGGAATCAAGCCACGGATTATCACCGGTAATATCCGTGGGATAGTACAACATTTCCGTGGGAAAATCAGTGGGAAAATATTTACCCACGAGGGTTTTTGCATCGGAATAATTCGGTGGGAAATCCGTGGATAAGGGCCCTTACCCACGGGATTTCCCACGGATTTTACCGTGGGAAAAACTAGTTTGTGTAGTAGTGTTTATTATCTTACGTTGTTTTAATATGTCATAAACACTCTGTTGGGATTTATTAATCCAGTTAACCAATTTAGCCACGAGTGCGCAGCGGATGGATCTAGTTATGGCAATTTATTGAATCCAAACGCTATTGTGTGCGTCTCCAAAGGCCCGAGTCGCATTCCGGACATATATTATTTACGTGTACATTCTTTCAGGTTGCTCACACAATCACGTCCAACAAGTACGTCACAATGCTAGTCGTTGCTTCACGAATAAACACCACAACCAATCTGGAGTTTGATGTTGTCGATAAAACATGATCGAACATAAAAAGGGTTTTAAGATCGATCAGTTTAAACAAAGAAAAGGAGATTGCATGCCATGTGCATGCAAATAGTATTTGCATAAAACCTCTACACGTGATTCTTCATGTAAACCAATGAGAATTGGTTTTTCATGAGAAGTGAATAATATTGCTTCTAAAAGGTATTTATTCATTCGTGGGTTTTGTGGTTTTAATGTTTGTGTCATTAGCCGATTGGATAAAACAATAGGAAACAGATTTAGGTTGTGTAGTTTTAGGTTGTGTGATATGGATCGATCAATACAATGAGGAGAGGTAGGGATGTATATACAGTATACAAACCCTAGCTAGAAATTTGTTTCCTACTCTAAGTTATTGTCTAGCAATCCTACACTTTTTAAAACCGACACTTTGACCCTTCTCTTTTTATTTAACATATATTAATTAGTTTATAACGTCTAACGGTTAAACTAATTATCGTTAAATATATTTCGTGAAACATATTATATAATTAATAAATATATAACAAGTATATATATTAATTACATAATAAACGCACTCTTCGTGTCTTAACGTGTGTGCCCCCAATAGGCTCACGTATTTCTAACGTATAACTTGCGAAACCGACTAACATATTCCAACACACTCAAACTGTCATGGTAATTGTGACGTTGTATTTTTTAGTAATCCGGCGCTATTACAACAAAATAACATTTATATCTCCCCATTATTGTCGAATTATTGAAGTAACATATACTCGATCTGCTCTTAAACTAGCAATGCTGGTGATAGCTATTAGTGATGTTTTAGTTCATAAATCATAACTAAAGTTTAGCCTTCGCTCTTTCTTGTTATATTTGAAGGGTACATGCCCATTTAAGTTGCCATAGCTATTTATACTTTTAGGAAGATTACACGTTGGTCTGTGAGCTATATTTTGTGTTCTTCAATCCTTGATGAGCTTATCAGCAAGATAGTGTATGACCCTTTGAATTAACTCTACATTTCGAAACACTTCTTGTAAATTATAGTACGTGCAGTTTATCTTCTAAAAAGATGTTAAAAAAACCAATTATTGAATATGATACAAACTTAGTTTGACGTACGTGATTTTATCATATGCTATAGATATATCAAAATTCAAACCAAATCGTCATAATCGAACCAGATCAATGTGAAATCATTTTAATAAATATACAAGAGGTGATCCAATCTTGTTCGACCTCCTTCCCAAATATGTATATTTTTCTTTGGGGGAGGGATATGTACACGGATCAAATTGATAAGATGCATTTACCATTATTCCTTAATAGTCTTTATTTAATTCTAATCAAATATACCATTTCTACCAACGGGCATTTGGTCCAATGGTATGGAGGTTTTACCCTCCTAGGCAAGGTCTCATGTTCGAGTCTTGTCTAGGGCGATAGGGGTTTCCTCCCGTGATTATAGTTGTCATCATTTCCACTTACATGACTGACTTTACATGGGAAACAAAATGAGTTTTAATTGTTTAATGACTTCTTGAATTCTAACTTCATTTGTTGAAATGTTCATATGGGTTTGTGGCTTATTTAAAATTCGTCCAGTGTTATACTCAATACTCGTAATATTCCGTATCTTTTATGGCTAACTTCATAGTTTCATTTTATTTTCGGCATAATGCCTTAACTAACCTGTGCCGGGAACTCGAGAGCTTACACGAGGACCACGCTACATAATTTGCTTCAGTACAGCACAAGGCTCATGATACGTTCGACCAGAAATACATGGTATGGTATTTTTCTTATTTGAAAGACATAATGAATCACGAACATGTTGATTTGTCAATGTCATGAAAATCTTGACAAAAATATGAATAGGCTGCTACATGTGATCACATAGTAGAATTACACATTCTCTATATGGATGTTTTAGATTATTAAGCGGATTCGAAGGTTAGGCTTAAGCATAAATGATTCATTTGCAAAGCGACAATAATTAGTTGTATAATCTTGAGTCGAACTTATGTTTTTGGGGTCTTTGAGATAAGGTAGTCAAACTGGGCATAATCATAATCAATCAAACTATGCAACTGTTTATATATACCGTTTTTCTTTATCGTATGTTGGAAGTCGAACTGATGTTTTTAGAGTTTTTTAACCTGATTCTTAGCAAATTTTTTAAGTGTATTATTTGCATTTTTTTTTAGTTTCCGATGATCCTCATGTTGTTCTTGATTCTTGAAGAGTAGTGTGTGAAGTATTGAAGCAGCCCAATGTGATAAATCTACACCGTTCATGTTGGATCGAAATTCTAACTCGTAATCAAAATATACCAAAAATAATCTTGAATCTTAAATCTTTATAAATCTGAATCTATCATCATACATTTGTTCTATAAATCTGTTCCTATTTATACAAAGTGAAAAGGTGTGATCAATCATTGTGTTGGTTCGTATGAGCCAAAGGTTGTGACCCTTTGTGAAAATAACTGTTTTTACAGTTATTAAACTGTTTTTCTATAACCGCTTTTAACTGCCATTTTTGGCATGCGGATTGGGATTACTCGGATTGGGTTTCGGCCCAATATTCTCCACCGTAATCACAATCGCTGTGTCTTCAATGTCTTCATTTTCGTTTGATCCTTTGAACCACTTTTGAAATAATAGTGCTCCAAAAGTGTGTCTTGACTTTAGGCTTTCTTTCGTTATTTTCTTTGACTTATTGATCCTCTCCTACCCTCATTTATCATAGTCTTGATCATGTAAATTCTTGTTCTCCTCTAATATTTTTTCTCAAATTTATTTGAGTCTTCGTTGTTCTTAGTCTTTTGCAAACCAAATACATTTATTTGTTGTTGTATCCTTGCTAGATTTCTTTTGAGTCTTGTTGAAGCTTGTGGATGCCATTAATAATGTTGGTTCTAAATCTTCTTCCACAAGGTTCGATGCTTCTTGTCTTTGTTGTCTTTGATCTCTTTTACGGCAATGTGATGCATAATGTCCATATTCATTGCAATTATAACATTTTACTTTGCTGAAATCTCTAGGCTTTTCCATTGCTTCATTGTAATCTTGTGAGAGACTATCTTCTTTTCCATGTTGTCAATTATCGTCATGATTTCGGCTATGTGGTGGAATGTATCTTCCTCTTCCTTGATTATCATAGCGATGTCTTTGACCATTATCGTTGTGTTTTGTAAATAATAGTTTATCTTGATCTTCGAATGCTTTTCCTTTCTTAACCTTTATTCTTTCTTCGATGGGTTTCAATTTTCGATTGCGTGTTACTGACATTTCGTCTAAGTCTGAGTATTGTTAATGGTGCAACCAATCTGAAGGATTTTGTCGGTACGGCATTAATAATTTTGTTACGTGATGAATCTGCCGATGTGTGCCCTAGACTAGCGGCTTTGTTTACTAGAGTTGTTAGTTTTGCGGTGAAGGTGTCGATTGCCTCGTACTTCCTTCTGTGTAACATCTCCAAAGTCGGAATTTGAGTGCTTTGTCATTCTTACTTGTTGAAATCTCTTTTCTTCTCCTATGTTGTTCTTGTTTCAAGGACTTACCTTATAGCTTTCGCGTTTTTGTGCTTTTGGGATTTGAAGTAATGGTTCTTCTGTAATAGCTTGGTAAAGGAATTCGATTGCAGTCTTTCTTTTTTGTTGTCTGTTCTGGAGTCATTTTTAGGGCTCTATCAGTTACCATAAACCATTTGCTTCGAGACTGATTTGCATTCGAAATGCCCATTGTGTAGTTTGCCCCTTTAAACTTAGGGCATTGGAAATGGTTGTATGACCCAATTTCGTTTATCTTAGAAGTATTTTCTTTTCCAGACATTTATAAATTGATATTTGATTCTGATATAAATTATGCTTATAAAATCTTCTGAAACTTTGTAAAAGCTTTATAATTCTAAAAAAAACCTAATGATGTAAATCTTAACAAATCGTGTAATCCTTTAAATAACTTTATATAAAGCTTAAGTTTTGAAACCTTAATCCTTAAAAAATCGCTCAAACTTTAGATATTACTTATCTTAAGCCAAATAAGTATAATCTTTAAAAAAACATTTTCTTATCATAAACCAAATAAGAAGTCTTCGAAATTTTTAAGAATAACTAAGGTTTAATTACTCCTTAAAATTATTCTATCGATTAGTAAGCAGTGTAATTAATATGTTATATATTTCTATCTTCGGGTTTTCGCCCAAAGTTTACAAATCTTAATTTCTAAGGGGTAACTTATGTAAAAGCCTATAAACTATCAATAACAATGATATAAAAAAATGGGAAGTGATGGGTGATTTCGTTTTTTTATGTAAACCGTTAGGGTTAGATTTACACTTGTGCCCTTTCTTTATCTTTATTGTCCGCCTCTTTTTTCTTTGTGGAGATCGTCTCTAGGGGTTCGTCTCCTTGGGGTCTGGTCCTTCTTTTTCTCTTGTCTGGTGGATTTGTCCGTCGACTAAGATGGCGATTGTAATCGCCCTTCTTCTTCTTCTTGTGTTCGTAACCACGGATTCCCTGAATTTGATTTGTGCGAAATTAAGGTTTCGCAACAAAGATTGGGGATCTGATAAAAACGCGCGTAGATTGGGGTCTTTCTTTGGATAACTAGATCGGTGATGATTTATTGAGGGTTCGAATGTGATATTCTTCAAAAGGTGTGTTTGTTCCTTTTTGATGATTTTAATTTTCTGTCCCTTTTCTTGTGATGACTTCGCGTTATCCAGATGTGGTTCTTTTGTTTTTCGAATCTGTGTGAAAAAAAATACAACCGTGCCTAACCCTTAATCTGATTTCTGGGTTATGTTGATTTTCGGTTTATTGTGTTCTTGACACAAGCTTGCAGATGGGTGAAAACCCTTTTGTTGCCAGTGGATTCATCACTCTAATTGTGGCTATGTTGGATTTGCCTTATGTAATCGTTTGCCAAACACGAAATGATTTTGATTATGTTTGATGTAATCTTGCAAACTGTTTTTATTGATCCGAAAAAAAGTGGTGCGGTTTGTTCTTTGGTTCAAGACGAACACAGTGATTTCTTAAAACCGGTATATGATGATCTTGGTTTAATCAACCAAAAGCTCTGATGCCAAATGTTGGATCGAAATTCTAACTCCTAATCAAAATATACCAAAAATAATCTTGAATCTTAAATCTTTATAAATCTGAATCTATCATCATACATTTGTTCTATAAATCTGTTCCTATTTATACAAAGTAAAAAGGTGTGATCAACCATTGTGTTGGTTCGTATGAGCCAAAGGTTGTGACCCTTTGTGAAAATAACTATTTTTACAGTTATTAAACTGTTTTTCTATAACCGCTTTTAACTGCCATTTTTGGCCTGCGGATTGGGATTACTCGGATTGGGTTTCGACCCAATAGTTCATTGCCTTTCCCGACGCTTTACCCGTTAGGAGTTCTAACATGATCACGCCTAAAATGTAGACATCGTTTTTAATGTTCGCTTTTTTAGTTTCGAAAGCTCGGGAGCTATGAATCTTAAGGCCCGGTTATTGCGAACATATTTGAATTTGCAGCAGCTTCCGTTACGCGTGAAAAGCCAAAATCTGCACTTTTGGGGTTGGCACTCATTTATGCGTGAAAAGCCAAAATCTGCACTTTTGGGGTTGGCACTTTCACTCAGTAAAATGTTGTTTTCACTTAGTTTTCCATGAATACTGAAATTAGTCATTGGTTTTATCTTACAGATAGAATAAGAATGTAGCAAAAGAAAATCATAACACAATTGTTTTTAACAGTAATCATTTTTAGACAAATATATTGGTCTTTGCAATTAAGTACACACGACGTTTTATCTTATTGTTACGAATTTTTATTTTTGTTCAAAGTTTTCAGTATGTTGTTTATATTGATGAATTTATTCATATACCGATTTGACTCGAGGGCTTTTTTTTGTTCTTAGCATATTCAAGGCTTAATTGATGCATAGATTTTATGGTCCACGAAACGAAAGTAAACATAGATCTGACAAATGATACACATAAAAACAAGCCAATCAAAAGCTTTGTCGCGAAGTGCAGGCATTAAACCATTCTTCTTTATCGCGTATGCAAATATCCCGCCGTAAAGCGCGGGTTTAAAACCTCGTTATAGATAAGAGAGCAAATATGTATATTTTTCTTTGCTGTAATCATGCAAATATGAATTTAGGCTAAACCATTCTTCTTTATCGTGTATGCAAACACCTCGCCGTAAAGCGCGGGTTTAAAACTTCGTTATAGATAAGAGAGCAAATATGTATATTTTTCTTTGTTGTAATCATGCAAATAAGAATTTAAGCTAAACCATTCTTCTTTATCGCGTATGCAAACACTCCGCCGTAAAACGCGGGTTTAAAACCTCTTTATAGATAAGAGAGCAAATATGTATATTTTTCTTTGTTGTAATCATACAAATATGAATTTAAATTTCTTTTCAAATCAAACTTTTCACACCTAAATTATTATTATATATATACTCAATTTTGGGATAAAACGACGGCGTTTTTGCCGCCTGCTACAGTACCCACTACAGTGGCCGGCCCTTTGAGCTCCCAATTTGGGCCGGCCCATTTGGCTTTTTTTTTCTTAGGCAATGTAAAAAAAATCGCTCGGCACAAAATAGAATTTTTTTTTACAAAAGTACTGACTTATTCAGATAAAAAAATACCCGCGACATGAGCCTCAACACATAAGCCCATATAAAACAAACAAACTATTAAACATGAGACCGAAAAAATAAACCGCACAAATAAAAAATAGAAAAAAATAAAAATAAAATTTTAACCCAAAAATATACCGCACTATTAAAAATGAGACCGAAAAAATAAACCCGCACAAAATACAATAAAAAAATGCCCTGCAATAACGCGCGATTCTTATTTAAGGCACACGTGCCCATAAATTATATTAAAAAAAACCCGTATAGCCAAAAAAAGAAAACCTTTAAACATGAGTCTCACACATAAGCGCATATAAGAAAAAACAAACTATTAAACATGAGACCGAAAAATTAACGACCCGTAGCAACGCGCGAAAAATTAACGACCCACACAAAATAAAAACATAAAAAATAAACCCGCACAAAATAAAAAAATAAAAAATAATAATGTCACGCAACAACACGCGAAAAAGTAACGACTTGCAGCAACGCGCGGATAATCCTGCTTGTTCTTTTCAATTTCGACCATACATTATTAATTATTCACGAGTGGTAGTCATAAAAATCAATAATACATACCACGTGAATCTGACCCGATAATAGGGCCCGAATCCTGACTTCTATCCGGAACCGTACGATACCGACTATTGCAGCCATATAATACCAAACAACATGTTTTACATACAAAGCCATATAATACCAAACAACATGTTTTACATACAAATTTTGTGCAGATAAGGCTCGATGGTATGGTGGTTCAAAACCCACCTTTCATCTCAACGTTACATCAGCTTTCTCTTTTTTCTCACTTAACTCACTACAACTCATCTTTTCACCGTAATGGCAACCATAAATTCATCTTTCATTAAAATACTCACTTTATATAAAATATACCCCACTAAATACCCACACAGACTCACAACTAAAATAAAAAATAATAAAAATACACACACTCACACAACTCTCAATCACCTTTGGTATCCAAACTCGCGCACGACTTTTGATGACCGGCAACTCACCTTTGGTTTTGCACAACTCACCTTTCAAAACTCCTCACACCGTCCAGCCTAATCACGTCTAACTCATAAACAATATATTTTTTCCTTTATTCCTTTTGTCTCAACACATATCCAAGTTGTTCTATCTTAGACATGCGTATGTATATTGGAATTTAACATATTAAACATGTAATATACGAGTAAAACACAACCGATAAAAGATCACGTATACCATATATTAATTGACCTAACTAATTACCTTGTTTACATTTTCTTGTAACGGATTAGATCAAGAACGAATGAAGAACGAGTTTCTTGTTTTCTTTAGAACTTAACGAAAACAACTAGAGATTCAAATGTATGAATCCTCTATGATTTCACACATAATACGTTTAACAACAAAACAATTAGTATGCTAGTAGTTGTAAACGATAAGCAAGCAAATCACTTTGAACTTAAAACCAAAAACGAAAACCAAGCCAAAGGGGTGTATTCGATAAGCAATAAGAGAGAGGAGGAGAAGAGAAGAAAAACTTGCTTGGGGTTTCCAAGAGATGCAACATAATGAATCGAGGGGTTCATTATATAGGCATAAGAAACTTGGCTTGCAAGTTAAGCAATCTCACCTCCTTTGGGATTCCTAAACCGATCGGTATAAGGAGAAGGGAGGGATTTGAAAATTTTCTTTTATTCGTTTTACACTTAAGTCCTTTGAGTTAACGTTTAACGACTATTAGTAAAACAACTGATGCAGGCCCAAGTGTTGAAGAACGGGCCCTTTTCAGGCCTAGGACCAGCCGATTCGAAGCTTGGAACGAGGAGAACGCCATGGTAACCGAAAAGAGTTGGGTTACAAAAATTTCAAGCCCTGAAACACTATAATTTTGGAGTTATTTGCATTTTCGTGTTTTTTCGGGTTTTTTGGACTTTGTTTTTAACATAGTTTTTGGCCCGTTTGTCTTTTGAGGCCTATTTCAGTTTCATATGCTTATTTAAGAACTATACTATGATCATGGCTATTCAGTTCCAAAATATATAAAAAATCTATTTTGGCAGTTTTTGCTATCGGTATTCATTTCGAATCAACGATAGTTGGAAGATTGTCTCTGGTATTCGTTGGAATCAACAGATTTAATGTGTGTGTTCCATATATAGTCTACATCAACAACGTTAAGTAACAAGTTAGTTAACGCCTGTTATATATTCTTATCGTTTAAATATAGTTAATATACTACATATAGTAGTTTGATTATATTAATTGTTTCTACCTATTAATGCGTGTTGCCCCATAGGCTCACGTAATTTCTGGACATACATTTATTCGTGATATGGACATATCCCAATAACTCACACTTAGACATGTCTCAAATAAATGTAATAACATTGGTAAGCGTCTAATAATACGTCAATGCTCCCAGAAATACCTGAGTGTAGTTTCGTAAAATCTCAGTTAAATGATTTAAGCATTTACCACCCCTTTGTTTCCAATACCGTGTTAAAAATGAATATAAATCTAAGTGATTCCATTATTTAACGCTTCTGTTTCTCATTCTTGTAATTAATCAAGATAACCAAAATTCATCGAGACATTCTAGATTAACTTTAGGTGCGGCCATACATACACCCGATTAATCCAACGAGGGGCCTAGTGGCATCATTCTTCAATAGCTAGTTGAAGGAATAAATTTTATATTGAATACACGTGTTAGTCACGTGCTTCACAACACTTCTGAAAAGATTCCTTATAACTACCTTATTAAGGATAGCGTTAAACTATAACAAGAAATGCTATCCACATATGCAAGACATGCTTGCATATCAAATTAAGGATTAGCAAAGAAAATCACTTTCAAGATTCACTTGATGACACCGATCCATAAAGTGATAATCTTGTTAGTTGGGGTCGTCTGATATGCAATCATGTGAGTTTGGTGGACACATCCTTTGATATTCCAAGAATATTACCAATCACTTAAATTTATCTTAATTCAACTATACTCCCATATAGTTGATTGACAATGGACATATTTAGAATAACAGAATTATTCACGGATTAAACATGCAAATATAGGACACAATTAATATTAAATGAAAACAAGCATACCAAGTACTTTAATTCATTATAAAATAGAATTGTTTAACATCTCGTATCCAAATACTAAAAACACAGATCTACATAAAACTACTAGCTAAACAAAGTCCAATGCTCATAGCATGTTGAGTAAGCTTGCCATTTGCCAAAGCCTTCGTAAATGAATCAACTAGATTGTCATCTGTGTGAACTTTGAGAAGATGGATTTCACCCAATTCGATACACTCGCAAACATAATGATATCTTATAGGATAATGTCTGGCTCCTTTCTAAACTCTTGGTTCGTTGGTTATAATGATTGCACCAGAATTCTCGCAATACATCTTTATAGGTTCGATATTTTACGGGTACAATGCCAAGCCCATAAATAAACTTCCTAACCCAAACAACTTCCATTGCAGCTTATGAAGTAGCTATGTATTTAGTTTCTATAGCGTACATTGCAGTAACACTTTTCTTTGAGCTTTTCCACTCTATTATGCCTCCATTTAAAACGAAGACGAATCCTGTCTGAGATTTTATGTCATCTCTATTGGTCTTGAATCCAGCGTCGCAGTAGCAAGTAACTCTGAGCTCAGCTTCAAGGTTCCGACCATAAATAAAGAACATATCTCTACTATTTCTTAAATGCTTGAGAATATTTTTCATAGCTGTCTGGTGCTTTTCACCTAGATTCTGTTGAAAATGGCTTGTAATGTTCACAGTGAACACCACATCAGGTCTAGTGCATCTTACCACATACATAATAGATCCTACAGCCAAAAAATAAGGAACCTTTTGCATACGCCTCACCTCTTTAAGTTTTGAAGCACCTTGTGATTTATTTAAGTCAAGTCTTTCTTGCATTGGGATATTGCGATGCTTGGAATTATCGATTCTATATCTTTTCAAGATTTTAAAATGTATGCACTTTGACTTAGTCCAATTAACCGCTTAGATCTATCTCGATAGATCTTGATTCCAAGAATCAATGCCGCTTCCTCCAAATCTTTCATGGCAAAACACCTTCCAAGATAGGATTTTACATCTTGTATCATTAGAATGTGATTTCCCATGATTATTATGTCATCAACATATAAGATGAGGAATGTAATATTACTCCCACTTGCCTTTTGATATAAACATGGCTCATCAAGATTTTGAGTGTAACCAAATTTCTTGATTTCCTCATCAAATCTTTTATTCCAGCTTCTTGATGCTTGTCTAAGTCCATAAATGGATGAAGCTTGCATACTTTTATGGGAAGTTTTGGATCAATAAAACTTTCAGGTTATACCATATAAATACATTAAGAAATCCATTCAAGAAGGCAGTCTTGACATCTATTTACCAAATCTCATAGTCATAATACGCTGCTATGGCTTTGAGAATCCTAATAGCTCTAATGTCTGCAACATGAGATAAGGTTCTTTCATAGTCAATCCCAAAGGTTTGAGTATAACCCTTCGCTACAAGATGAACTTTATAGGTGTGTACATTGACATCTATATCGGTCTTCTTCTTAAAGAGCCATTCATCCCAAAGGTCTTAACATCAGGAGGTAGATCAACCAAGCTCTAGACTTGATTATCTTTCATGGATTGCATCTCCGCATTCATAGCATCAAGCCACTTATTGGATTCAGGATCTGACAATGCAGCTTTATAGTTAGTAGGTTCATTAAGATCCCCTAAACTATGCTCCTCAACTTCAACATTTAGACATAAGCATTCAAGAGATCGATGTGTCCTTTCGAACCTACGAATGGGAACAACATCTTCTTGATGCACAATACTTTCTGCCTCTACAAGATGTTCGCTGGTGTTTTCAGAAGGTGATGTATCTTCATCTTGAATTTCTTCAAGTTCTACAACCCTCCCACTGGCTTCTTGAGAGATGAGATTATTTTCTAAGAACTCAACATACCTTGCAACAAAAAATTTATTTTCGGGTGGGAAGTAGGAGTAGTAACCCATTATTTCTTTTGGGTATCCTATAAAGATACACTTAACAGATCTTTGCTGGAGTTTGTCAAGCGTGCCAAGCTTCACAAGTGCCTCACATCCCCAGACCTTTAAATAAGACAAATTATGGACTTTCCCGCACCATAATTTATACGATGTCTTATCAACCTTCTTGGTTAGAACCATATTTAGTATGCGTGCAACAGACTTTAGAGCATAATCCTAAAAGAATAACGATATAGTTGTAAGATTCATCATTGATCTAACCATGTCAAGCAAGTTATGATTCCTCCTCTCAGACACGTCATTCCTCTGTTAGGGTATATCGCACCTGCACACACCTCTGTACAGACCTTTGTAAAGTATATAGCTCATGCACACACCACTCAAACAAACAAAGAATACAAACAAGGCTTACGGAAAGTAAATGCGGAATATAATCGACACAAGATATAACGTGGTATCCACGACTAGGATAGTCATGGAAGTCCACGGGATTAAACCTGACAGATATTATTAAGATCTAAGCTAAACTGCTCAGTCTCGTGCCAAACTGCATGATCGTGCTAAACTGCACGACCCGTGCCAAACTGCATGACCCGTGCCAAACTGCACGACCCGTGCCAAACTGTACGCCCCGTGCCAAACTGCACGCCCCGTGCTAAACTGCACGCCCCGTGCTAAACTGCACGGGGTACAAACACATACACCCAGATCCTAGTTTACAATTACAATGAGAGGGGTATTTATAAGTGTGAAACTCATCTTCAGTTTACTTGTTCTACCGATGTGGGATTGGGTTTGCACCCAACAATCCTCCCCTCAAACCTAGTATTACAAAGGCCTCCCCTCCAATGATACATGACGCAACCTGTTCTAGAGTCGTTGGACCACCTATCCCACTCTATCTGAACAACGTAATTTTCTCTACCTGAGCTATTGCACCACCTGCGCCACACACATCGGGGCCTATCAGTCTTCAAAACTGAACAATCTCCCACTTGGAGGCTGATCGCTTCACTAATCTTCTTCTCAAGTAATCTTGGTAAACTTCGAACGACCTCCCCTTTAACAATGTTACCGCTCTAACCTTTCTATACCGCCAAACATCCGGAACACGCTGCACCACCCAAACGCAAGGCTGGGATACTTTTGATACAAGGTATCCTGAACTAACATCATTAAACTAGGAATAACCTTCCCTTAAACAATGATACTGCTCTAACCTTTCTGTACCATCGAACATAAGGAACACGTTGCACTAACCAAACACAGGGCTAGGAGACTTTTGATACAAGGTATCTTGAACTAACATCATTAAACTAGGAATAACCTCTCTCTCTGGTAGACACCATCATCCGTTATCAATTCACTTGGAGGCCAATTGAAGCTGCGCAAAACTTTAACTTCTATTTCATCACCAACCTGGTGAACATCACTGCAAGGATCTTCGTTCCAAGAATCTTCAACAAAGATAAGGACCCTTCACTTATCAATATTCGAACAAGATTTGCCCAACTGCAAAACATTATATTCTTCACAAGATGAATCGAACTCTTAGTATATTTGTCATAGTACTAAACACTTTCTGCCTGAGCTCAGTCTAACTTCTTAAGAGACTTCTTTAACCATATCAACTCTCTGCTTTCTTATGCAACTGCCATAAACTAGACTTCTATAGTTAACACAGTAATACTCTTTTGTAGTCTAGACTCCCACTCGACTGTTGTTACACCAACTGTAAGCACATAACCAAGCACCTGTTTCTCAGAGCATCTATCCTTCATCTCAAACACTAAGGAAAACTATCGTTTAGGCTTGTTGAACTCTGCCATGTCGGAGCCTGCGACCAACATGTCATCAACCTTTAACAGTTGTCTAATGCAGGATGAACCATTTTCTTAGAGTAGCAACATTGGTTCATGACACATTACTCGCACCTTATCCTTTTGCATAAAACTGTCAAATTTCAAGTACCATAGCCTCGACGCTTGAATCAGTCCGTACAGAATTTCCTTCAATCTGCACTCTAGGTTTTCTTCGTGCCCAGCTAGCTGAAAACCCTCGCTTTTGTGTTGTGTAGATGTATCATTCAAGACTCCCACATAAGAAGGCTCCTGCAGCTACAATACTCAAGACTAACTTGATTGTAGTCATCTTCACAACTGGAGAGAAGATCTCATTGTAGTCTACCCCTCGAATCTGTTGGAAACCCTTAACTACCAATCTAGCCTTGTACCTTTTCTTGCCATTTTGCTCTTCTTTAACCTTGAAAATCCACAATCTTTGTAATGCCTTCTTTCTTGCTGGTAATCTGACTAAGGAACATGTCTGGTTCTTTTCAAGTGAAACCATCTCTTCATTAATAGCCTTCTTCGACTGTATGGATTCTTTGCTACTCAAGGCTTCTAAATAAGACTCTGGTTCATCATTCTCTAGAAAATAGTTTTCTAATGGAGAGTACCTTACTGGAGCTCTAGACTCTCTACTGGACCTTCGTACCTGTGGAGTCTTGGAGCCTTCCTCCTCGGAGGATGCTCCATCTTTAGAGTCTTCTTCATCTGATCTTCCACTATCCTCGAAGCTCCCACTGTTTTCGGACCCCTCACTCGTATCTGAGCTCCCACCTGGCTCTGAGTGATTTCTGAACTCAACCCATGCTCTGCAACTATGCTATCATTCTCTATAAGGTTCTCTAGAATGTCTACTAACACCACTTGACTCTTCTGTATTGGCTTCGTTAAGCTACTTGAATCTGTAGCAGACTTAGCTGCATAAATCGAGTTCACAAATGTAATATCTCTGCTTCGGATAACCTGGTGACTCTTCGTATCCTGAAAGCTGTATCTAACTTCATTTGAGCCGCTACCTATGAATGTACATTTCATGGCTTCTCCGCAAACATATTTCACCTTAATAAATGAGTCACAACCAAATACCTTCAAGTGTGCGAGACTAATATCCTTCCCTCGCCATTCCTCCTTTGGAATACGTAACCCTATCAAAATGTAGGGTATGCAGTAGATTAAGTAGGTTGTACTAACTAAATCTGCCCATAACATCTTCGGAGCCTCTACACGAAGCCCCGTGCTCTTTGCTTTTAATGTTCGGCTTAATCTTTCAGCAACACCAAACTGTAGAGGTGTTTCCGGGACCATTTTCAGTATCACAATCCCGTTCTCGACACAAAACCTAATCAATCAGCTACTATACTCTCCACCATTATCAAACTTCAAACACTTCACTTGAAGATTTTCATTTTACCTATCGCAACTCCTACTGCAGTCTTTGATAATAGTATCATAGTAGCAGGATCCTCAAATTGATGCAATAAATGTAGGGCCATAGCCTTCTATATGAACTTGCTCCAACCTGTGCACTTTCTTTGTCTTTACTGACATTATAAAGGAAAGATTCTTCTGCTTCCCCAAACCACCTGGCTTACAGAAGTAGATATCTACCTTCCGTACATCTGGAATGTTGCCTTTAGAAGCTAACATGTTCATACCAATCCTGCTCATATCACTAAGTCTCTGGTGCTACAGAGCTGCATTTCCACTACCATCAATAATTGTGCCAATCCCATCGGGGTGTACCTCAACCATATACAGGCTTTCACATTTGTTCCCACGAGCTACCACCAAACTACCTTTAGTAACCTTCTATTGTTGATCTCCGAAGCCTACGTGGTAACCTTCCTCATCAAGCTGCCCAACTGAGATTAACATTCTCTTTAGGCTTAGAATGTACCTAACATCTTTCAGAGTCCAACTTGTACCAAAAGAAGTTTTGAGGACAACATCCCCAACACCTGCAATGTCTAGAGTCTTGTCGTCTGCTAAACGAACCTTTCCGGAGCGTAGCTTGAACCTTTCAACTCTTCTTTGCAATAGGTAGCATGGAACGATGCACTAGAAACCATGATACGATCTTTAACCGTATTCTTAACACAACATACCAATGCGTCATCAGAATATCTAGCTGCCATGTTAACCTTCTTATCCTTGGAGGCTACAAGTTTTGAACACTGATTCTAAAAGTGACCCTTCTGGTTGCAATTCTAACACGTGATATTCTGCCTGTACTTTATCTCTCCTATCATCCATGATTTCAACTTGTTTCTGTTCTGCTTCCAGCCCTCTTGATACCACTTTGTTAGGGTATATCGCACCAACACACACCTCTGTACGGTATATAACTCCTGCACACACCACTCGAACAAACAAAGAATACAAATAAGGCTTACGGAAAGTAAATGCGGAATATAATTGGCACAAGATATAACATGGTATCCACGACTAGGATAGTCGTAGCAGTCCACGAGATCAAACCAGAGAGATATTATTAAGCTCTGAGCTAAACTGCTCAGGCTCGCACCAAACTGCATGATCGTGCTAAACTGCACGACCCGTGCCAAACTGTACCACCCGTGCCAAACTGCACCACCCGTGCCAAACTGCATGATCCGTGCCAAACTGCAAGACCCATGCCAAACTACACGACCCGTGCCAAACTGCACAACCCGTGCCAAACTGCACGACCCGTACCAAACTGCATGACCCGTGCTAAACTGCATGCCCTATGCTAAACTACACGGGGTACAAACACACACACCCAGGTCCTAGTTTACAATTACAATGAGAGGGGTATTTATAAGTGTGAAACTCATCTTCAGTTTACTTATTCTACCGATGTGGGATTGGGTTTGCACCCAACATCCTCCTCTCAGACACATGCTTTCAGATAATATTTAAACTCTTGACTTATATATTCACCTTCTTGATCAGATCGAAGAGCCTTTATAGTATTCCTAACTTGATTTTCTACTTCATTTTTAAAGACCTTAAATGTTTCAAAGACTTCATATTTATGTTTAAGTAAGTAAACATATCCATAACGACTAAAATCATCATTAAAGGTTATGAAGCAGCTAGCTCCTTGTCTTGATACATCTCTAAGTGGACCACAAACATCAATGTGTATTAATCCAAGTAGAGCCCTCTCAGTTTTATGCAAAAAAGGTTTACTTTTCATCTTACTTGATAAGCATGATACACATTGATCAAAAGATTCATCATCCATTGTCTTTAAAAGCCAATCATGTTGCAGCTTTTCAATACGTTTCTTACTTATATGAGCAAGACGACAGTGCCACAGATAGGTAGAGTCCAAGTTATGCTTGGCTCTTTTACTGCTAACATTATATGTAGAATTAACATTTGGCACAAGATTAAGCATATCAATTTCATAAATACCATCACGTGGAATAGAACTAAAATAAAGAACATTATTCTTAGAAACTGAAATACCATAATCCGTAAAACATTAAACAAAACCATTTTCAACAAATGAGAAACTGAAACAATACATCTAGTTATAGTAGGTGCATAATGACAATTGTCTAAAAAAATAACTAAGATATTACGTAAAACTAAATCAAAACTTCCAATAGCTTCTACTTGTGTGCGCACACCATTGCCCAGGTACATATATACAGCTCCTTGTTTCAGCTTCCTTTCTCCTCTAAGTCCCTGGATAGTGTTACAAATGTGAGTACCGCAACCGGTGTCAAACACCTAGGATTTATTAGGGAAAGAAAATCATTCTATAGTGAAGATACCTGAAGTAATGGCAAAACCAACTTGCTTCTTCTTCTTCTTCTTCATCAACTCAGAAAGGTAGACAGGACAATTCATTCTTAAGTGTCCTACCTCTTTGCAGTGGTGGCTAGTCGCATCCATTGACGGGTGCTCTTTCTTAGCAGCTGAAGGGTTTTTAGGATTAGGGGCATAAGCTAGCTTAAACTTTCCTTTTCCTTTTTTCCTTTCCTTTAGCAGCTTGCGGTTTCTAGACCTCACCACATTGAATCGCAAGGACTTGAGGTGTAGCATCCTTCTTTGGTAAGCCTTTTTCATACTCAATAAGCAGAGCATGTAATTCACCAATTATTTTTCCCATATTATGCATATTGTAGTTCCTTACGAATCCATCAAAGTCATTAGTAAGGCCATTTAGAATTAAACCAACACTAATGTTTTGAGGGAGAACATAACCGAGGAGTTCCAATTGTTCTAGATAGCTCTTCATCTTAAGAACATATGAGCTAATGGATTACCCCTCTTGTTGTTTGCAAGCATGAAAAGTTTGAATAAGGTCAAACCTTTCAACTCTAGCTTGTTTCTCAAACATTAATTTAAGCTCCTGAAGCATGTCATATGGTGCATTGTTTTCAAATTATCTTTGAAGTTCGAGAGATATGCTACCGAGCATAAGACATGCAACTTCAACACGACGATCATAAAGGGCATTCTAATCCTCCAATTCATTATTTGGAGCATCATGGGAAGCAGGGGTCATAGGCTATTCCAACACATTGAGTTTCTTTTCAACTTTAAGGAGATATCTTAGTTGACGTAACCAATTATTGAAATTTGGTCTAGAAAGTTTTTCTCTTTCGAGCATTGACTAGAAAGCTGAATGGTTTATGTTTTAAGCAGGTAATGCCATCTACAAAACATACAAAGTTTCAAAATTCAGTATTTTTGATAATAATCTTTAAAAGAAAATTAACTCCCTATTGTTCAAACATATAAACAATTAATTTTATAAATGCTAGGATCCTAATTGACATACCACCATCACATTAGTTGATCTGCTAGCAATGGTGTATTCAAAATGTAATTAATAAGCAATAATTGCAAGACAAGTACAATTCCTAGATCATTATTGGACTTACTTATTACACTTGTGAATAGGCAAATATTTTTAAGTAAGCATGTTTCATCTCATCTATGCCACGAGCATAAGGATCTCACCAGCTTAACTCGATTAAGTCGCCTAATAAAGAATTGTGATTATAACACCAACATCACATGAACAATGAATGATCACCTTGGGTTGCAATTTACCTATGTCTCACGCAGAGTAAAAGGAAATTGCAAGTGTTCTAACAATTGGGTGGCAATGACTTAGTTTCCAAAAGGTATAATTTTGACAAATAACGTGTATCTCAAAGGTTTTAATAAAAAATTACCAACATGTGTATAAAATAGCGACAATACAATTTTAATCAATTTGACAATTCAACATGGTTTCAAACCTAAAGAAGTATAATATTTATCGCGAGAAAGATTAAAGAATGACCAAACCCTATATCGTACTTAGCATGTGTCCGAAGACACAAGTTCTTCTAATAATTACCACATATGTCATACATGTAGTGGCACGGTAAAAGATTAAAGATCACTCAAACCCTAGACCATTCACTAAAACCATATCCTTATAAGAGCTCGCACCTATGTGTCATGCCTTGCAAGTCATAATGTAGTAGTGAGTTTCGTCATTAATAAAATTGTAGATCTTTAGTTTAGAAAAACACATTATAAACTATTGTATTTGCAAGCCTTGTCGCGGGACACTAAGTTTATTATAGGATGTAAGCCCAACCCTTGATGACACATAAGACTTTGCAAGAACAATCGTTTATAATAAATCTTGTTTAATAGGTTTTAGTCATGTTTATAATTTTTTTGAAAACCCTTTGTTTTTACATGAGTCACAACTACTAATAAAAACAAATATGAACAACTAAAATCACATAACAATCATCAAACTAATTAACAATTAACGAATACATGCTAATTATAAGCCGATGACAACCTAACAAATAACCAACTAGGGATAATGTATATACACACACACACATACATATACACACATACACACACTCAAATAAGGCTCCCCATCAACAGAATTCAGACCACATACATCGATAACATCGATTGCGTAAGCCTTATGAAAGTATATATCACATAGCACATAAAAGCTGATCAGAATTTTTGGTCGATTTCAGGCCCTGACCAAACAAGGATGGAGTCTTCCCTAGCCTTAGCAGTAAGCTATAAAGTTGTAGCCTACTGAGTCATGGATCTACCATAAAAATTCCAGCGTCTAAGTCTTAACGATTGATTTTATATGAATTTTTTAGTGTACATATGTAATGCAATCAGCCAACTAAAAAATTAAACCATCATGCGTATAACTAGTTGAATTCATCGGATTTGCATGTAAAATAATTAACACTTATTCAAGAATCATATAGCAGTATATCAGATCATATCATCCATGATAAACATGCATGTCTTCATCATGGAGAATCAACTAAACAAGTAATGACGGTAAACATCCAAATAACGATAATTCTAGCAAGTAAAACATGCGTTATATACACGTAAAAATTGCATACGACCTAGGATTTTCTTCTACTAATTTTTAAAGACCATATTACTTGATTTTTAAGCAAGAAAAATTGCCCAAAGGGCTGAATAAAACTAAATACAAGAAAACATGTGAAGCATACGTTTTAGGTCCAATTTACGTTTTTAGGTAATTAATTACACTATACGATGGCTCGTGATGTCACTGTTGGAATTTAGCATATTAGACATGTAATATACGAGTAAGTTATAGCGGATAGAAGATCACGTATAGCATACATTTATTAACCTAACTAATTACATTGTTAACCTTTTCTTGTAATGGATTAGATCAAGAACGAATGAAGAACAAGTTTCTTGTTTTCTTGAGAACTTAAATGAAAACCACTAGAGATTCAAAGGTATGAATCTTTATGATTTCACACACAATACGTTTAATTATAAAAAAATTAGTATGCTAGTACTTGTAAACGATAAGAAAGCTGTTAGTGCAAATATTACGATATTTAAACTAAAAAAGCCCTTTGGTTATGATAATGACAAACAAGTAACTTGTAATACATAATGTAAAATGCGCATATTACTCGTGACCACAACTCATCAACGCATACCACATCAACACCTCTCGACTTCTCGAGTCTACTCGTGCTTCAACAAAAGGTACGAATATGTTTGTTATGTTGCAATATGATCAAACCATTTAACAAACCATTGAGAATGATTAACATACTTTTTAGAGTCATAAAGCAGTTACAAAATCCATCATTCTTTTCCAAACCTTGTTTTGAATTTCATACAAAGTATGAACACGTTTTTATAAACTAGCAAAACTCTTTATATCATGCATACTAAAATAATCATTTACGTAAACCCATGTAAGTTTACTTACATCACCACTAAACAAATGTTTTTAAGTAATACCTTACTTAATTATAATTAGATGCACTAGATCATAGGACAAAATTAATCACAAGTAACTAACCATTTTTGGAAACAAATCTTACAAGATCTTTTCATATCTAGTAAATCTTACCATTTTAATGTTAAGCTTGATTTTCCTTCTAGAATAACATCCAATCAGATTTTATAAGTACATTAAGGATCTAAGCAAAAGATTTGAAAAGATTTTTTAACAATTTTGAATTTGACCCGCGGTAAATACACATACGGATCCACCATACCTAGATCCGTCGATCTATGGATTTTCAAAAAATGACCAGATTTGGTTATCTATAACTACCACGCACTTGCATACTTTTTGGGCATCTCTTTTCATAACTATTCTCCCATATTTTCACACATTTAGGGATCATTATAATCAAGTTTTTATAATTTAAAAGCATGTTTAATCATATCTTTAAAACCCCACTAATCATTGATCATAATGCTTCTATCTTTCATTTGTTGCAAGCATGTTTCTACATGATCATCCATTCAAGCAAGCTTAGAGATCTTGCCATCCTTATCCACCACTTCCATATATATGAAGATCTATCACAACAAGCAAAGAGACTTGTTATCTTAATCAACAACATCATGCTTAGTGATCTTGATGTTTAGATTAGGCTTTTACATCCAATTGACACTTATGTCTTGGATCATCATTATACACCTTTGTGTATCATTCATTATACAACAAACTAGATGTTATTTGGTTGATGTGTTTAGGCTATAAAACATAAGGTTTTTATGTTGGGCCTTAAAACATAACGGGTTTGGTTGCACCCGAAGAAGGACTCGGTATTTAGCTTTGTACCGAAAAAAGTGTAAGCGACATTAGGTTGGTTCTACCTTGAAGTAGGACTCAGTATTTAGCTTAGTACCGGATAAAGTGTAAGCGACGTTGTACGGTTTTCTCTGCCTTAAAGGAGTTTGTCGATCTAGTGAAGTAACTCTCGAGTTGGGTACTCAGGGAGTGGAGTAGGGCGAAGAAGAGCTTCGTAGCCAAACCATTATAAATCATCGTGTTCGGTTTGCGCTTTCTTTTACCTATCTCTTTACATTTATATTTGCTTTTATCGCTTTATATTTATATTTGCATTGCGTCTATGTTTGTGTTATATATTGTGTTGTGGTGATATGCTTTGTTTTATGCTCTCTAGTATCTTTATTGTTGTAGATCTATTAGAGACACTTATCATATTATGTAATACTTGATTGGTTGTTTGATACAAAAGTTTTAAGTTTTTAATGTAAACATATTCACCCCCCTCTATGATTCCACAATTAGTATCAGAAGCCACGTCGAACTAATTTTCAAAACAAATAGTTTTTAAAATAGAGTACGGTCCATGTATCAAATTTCCTATCAAGCGGCACATAATATGAAAAAAATTCTTTGTTTAGTACTTACAAGTTTTGATGTTAAATATAATGTGTTACAATAGCTTGAAGGTCTCTTAAAAAATCAGAAACAAAGGGATTAATGTGACTAAAAGTGAAATAAATTTTTTTGCCAAAACTTCACCTCTCCACGGATTTACGGATCCACCAAAACAGGATTCGTCCATTAAGATTCGTCGGTGGTATTTTCATATTTTGGCCAACTTCAAAAATTCGTAGAAAATCAACCGTGCGTCGGATTTCGATGATTCAAAAACCAATTTTGAAGGATTTTGAATGTACTTTCCAATGGAATGGGTCTCAAGTATTAATTCAAATTTTAAGTTAGTCAAATAAGAAAAATACCATAGAGTGTCTAAAACTAAAATTTTGTTTTGGAGTTAAAAGTTTAGTTTAACTTTTCCTTTCGAGCTGGACACTTCTAGTTGGTATCCTTTTGAAAGTTGGTGTATTTTATCATTCGAAAGTAAATGTCTTTTTCAAATTTACTAATGGGAAGGAAACTAATTTATTTACATATAAAATCAAGCTATGTATACATTGTTATATTTTATACACAAAACGAAGTGTAGTATTTTTGTGTGTCATTGATGCGTTTTATATGTTAAATAAATTTCCATAAGCTTTAAATTTATAAAACTCGTTTCACCGATGTCTGCATGTACTAATGGGCGAGAACCCAGTCGTGTGTAGTGTAGGATTGGTAAATCCGAGGTCCTCCCAAGAGCTAAGTTTAGATTAGTTATAATTTGAAATATCACAGGTTTAAAAATGGTTTGAATTGTTTTGAGAATTATGACAGGAAATAAAATGCGTAAAAGTAAATTGAGAAGAAGATTATAGGGAGAAAAGCATGCTAACCTAGTTATTTCATTACTACTGTTTATGACATGTTTCCTAGTGCAATGTGTAAGTATCATTTTGTTAGTGTTCTAATATCAACAGATCCGAATTGACATTCGAGGTCTGTCCTATACTTTCTATGATACCTTAATATCGATCCTAATCTATCAAAAGTCTCGATATTAAGGTATCCTGGTTGTAGCTATTAAGTACCAATGATCCAAAAGACCTGTCTATAACCTATATAGATTATTAACCCTCTCTGAAAGAGTTCCTGTGTTTTTTCAAGTATTTAGAGTAATTAAGGCGGAAATCGGGTCGATTCCTACACTAGGGATATATGCCAACTTATCCTAGTACCTTGATAATCCTAAGTTCAGCTGTTCACCTAATAAAAGAATTAACAAGATCAAAACTACCTTTCAATACTACCAAAATGTAGGATTCAATGACAAGCTATAAGGATATCTAACAAAACGATAATTAAACAAGAAACAATAATCATAACAGCAGTAATTACATAACTAGGCCACCGCTAGAAGTGCTTAGCCACTCATGTTAACAATATAGTAAGAAATAATGGAAGAATTCATTGATCAAAAGCTCATAATCCTTACAGTATTCATTTATGAATGATTAAATACAAAAGTAAGTTTAGTGACTTCTCCCTTGGACTTCAGATGGATTTCTTCGACCTATGGAAGCTTGGTTCTCCCCTTGATGCTGTCATGGAAGGGTTGATGTCGAATATGCAGAATGAGGGCTCTATTTATACTAATCAAACTTGTTACGGTGTAACCCTTGTGTATGGTTACGCCGTAATCATGCTGATGTGGGCTTCCTTTTTGTAGGTTTAAAACTATTATGGCATAACTAAAACGTACATGTTACATCGTAATGGTGACTAGGATACCTCATCAGTCTTCATACATGGCAGATTACGACGTAAGGGTTACTAAGAAATTACGTCAGAATCATTGTGATGACCATTGTTGCCTTAATTAGGTTACGGCATAACTTCTGCGGGGTGGTTATGATGTAACAAGTCTTGAGAATCCAACTTTGCTCGTTTTTGTGTCCAAATCCTATGTTTCTTGTTCAAATGCTCGTTTCCTTCCTGTATAAATAAGTGATTAATTATCATTTTCAGGCATTTATAAGATATTTACAAGTATTTTGATAGGGAATTTGATACCAAAAAGTATTAACTATTTGATGTTATCAAATATCCCCCCCACTTGACTTTTACTTGCCCTTAAGTAGACCTGTTTGAACAATTTATAAAAAGATTTCCCTAATTTAACTCAGAGAAATGAATTCATAATTTACTTATGCTAGAAAGCATCAAAGCTGAACACCTCACGAAAAGGGGATCAAAATCACTCAACTCTCAAACTAGTCTAAGTGTTTCATTTTCAAGGTGATCGCTCAACTACACAGTTATAGCATGTTTTCAATCATAAGCTTGAAAAGTACACAAATCTACACCAGCTAGAATTAAGGTCTAAACAGCTCTTAAAGGCAACAAGGGTGACAGACAGGTTTAGCAGGGTGAATCATTCTTTAAATGTCATCTTAACAAAAAATGTTACACCAATAAAGGCGACGAAACCATGCATACACATCCATAACGACGGATGAGATATGTATGATTGCTCAATCCCTTATTCGATCAAAACCAAAGGTTATATTGGAGAATGATATAGGGTAGGATAAGACATGGGATACACATTAATTGGTGTTAAGTAAAATACACAAAACAAATAGTCATATATAATCTAATAAAGTTGTCACAACCGGCTACTATCCATCCATAATTCAAGTGTCGAAGCATGAAAATCTGACCTTCATATAAATAATAGGCTAGTGGAAGATATAGTGATGTAATCCTGTGTTTTATTGATGAAGTAGGTCTCACTAGCCCAACCTTTAAAATCAACAAATGGCTTATAATTGCACCATCTCCAAATCTTAAAAACTTATTGGTTTTATAACACGTAACCAACATATATGCTACAGGAGTTTATTCATATTTTTTTCATGATACTCCTGTAGCATATGGTAATACAATATATACATCCCCCCACTTGAGATGAACAATATCGAAAGTAATGATACAGGGGGTCTTCATCGATCAATAAGGATAAGTCTTCCACGAACGTCTAGAATTTCCAAACCCATTCACCTGAACCATGGACTTAAGTAGCCAGAGATTTCAACATAAAGAAAATATAGACTACAGGGTTAGCTAAGGCGAAATGGTGTAACTAAACATATATAATATTAGGTTAAAACAAGAGATTGGCTCAACAGGATGATCTAGGAGTATCTTGCACTAATAAAGAGTGCAACAAAAGGGTTTTATCATGTGGGTCAACAAGTCAGTGTAACAAGTCAATAAACACACACGATTATACGCATATAGGGTATTTGGGTTAAATCCTAAATATTTCTGTCTTGAACCATCTATTACTGTTAATCAATTAGGTCTCGAAATAATGTACATGGCAAGTTCTAAAGTCTACAATACTACCGGCACACTCATATTTTTGGTGGATTTTTGTATAAAGGATGAAAATGAAATCATCAGACTTAACCTCACCAATAGAAATAAAGGGTAAATGTGCATTTGGCAAAGATTTAATCTAGTTTAGTAAGAAAAACATGTCAAAAAATTTTAAAATTTGCACCATTTTTCAAAGAAAACTAGAAAATCGAAGGCAAATATAGGTCAAGTGATAATTTAATCCCATCCCCCACCTGGTTTATACAATGTCCCTATTGTACAATAAAGGAAATGAAAAATCAAAAATAAAAGTAGAATTAGAACAAGAGACTCACCTGAGCATTGCTCTAAACTTCAAATAATTGCGGGATGGGATGAATTCCTGTTAAGAGCCTCCTGAGCAACCTTATTTCCCCTGAAATTACTAAACAAACCTAAAAGCATTAAACGTTCACAACAACAATATATAAGAAAACCTAACTCACTTTCGCAGGAATCACGATTGCATTTAGCGTATGCAACAAGCCTTTTAAACCACATGGTGGCCCAAGTGGACGAGTGAAGTCTCATGCGGGTTTCCAGAGAACACGCCCACAAAGTTTATTTAAAATATACACAGTTTTGTAAATGTTTCAAACCTCTTTTAAGGTTTTGCAGGAAGAGGTTTCGGCGTAACATAAATAGTTACGTCGTAACCATGCGGTTTTATAAAAAAAATGAAAAACTAGATACGGTGTAATCAAGGATAGGTTACGTCGTAGCTTTAATGATTCCGGCGTAACTGTGATGGTTACGCCGTAAAAGCTACCTGTAGCAACATTTTAACCACATGATTATGGGTCGAGATGACCTCAAATTCAACTTCATTGCTGTAAGAACCTGTAAAATAAAGTGAGAAATATACAAACCAACTAATACACGGGATTTAAATGAAGTTTATTGATAAAAAGATGGGTTGTCTCCCGACAAGCACTTTTGTTTATTAACGAGTCTTTAAGTTAGACTCAAGCGGGGTCTATGTCTTTACGAAGTAAAGATTTTTATAAACAACGTTAATGTCGCCTCCATAATATCTTTTTAGTTTATCCCATTGACCTTGAAACCAACTCCATTCTTAAAGCATACTTCTACTGTTCCATAAGGGAATACCTTGCTAACAATATACAGTCCGTACCATCTTGTTTTTAATTTTTCTAGGAAAAGTTTTAATCTTGAATTAAAAAATAGAACCTCTTCCCCTTTATGAAATTGTTTATCTATAATCTTGGTATCATGCCAACGTTTTGTCCTTTCTTTGTATGCGAGGGAATGCTCGTAGGCCTCGTATCTTAAGTCAACTAATTCATTTATGTCACACCCCGTCATAGGCGAAAACACAGGAATGCAACATAATGATCAATAATAACACAAGATACATAATAGAGGAATACTAAGATGCATAAATGAAAAGTGTCATGATGACCATCAAACTCAATACAACCTTGAGTGATGTCCCAAATCAAGAACACATCACATAATCGCCAATTATTACAATCATAAGCCCACGCAGGAGTCCATACAATCTTAAACCTCAATACTCAAGAAAACTAATCCATAACATACTTCAAAAGCAAGACTTCTCAAACATGATCCATACAAGATGCACTTAAAGTCTGCTATCACACATCTTAACCTTAACGATCATTCTCTTCACCTGAAAATGATACTTGAAAATGTCAACAATAATGTTGGTGTGCTCGTAGGTTTGATTCAAAACCGAGTCGTTGTGCCAATATTTTAAACAATGGACAATTATGCAATATGACAGTGAATATATGCAAAAAACCCATGACTTAGCATCCCCACTAATCATGTACCATGACCTAGCATCCCCGCTAGTCATCAAACCAACATATACCAATGCTCTTGGAGTTGCAAATCTGAATGTCACTTACGCACCTAAGGGCCTACCAGCTGGAGCACAATTTTAGGGCAGGACAACACAAGACATAGCAAATCCTTGGTAATCACATACATTGCCATGCACCTCGATGCATGCAAGTACAATAAAAACATAATATTCACATAACAGTCATAAACACATAATTGTCCCAAAAACAAAACCACATTTCGCACAGTTCAGAAAATAATTCAAAACATATTTGAGTATCATTTTCCCCCAACAGAAAAGATTTAAAAAGTGTTGCTACGAGAACTCACCTCAAGCAAAGGTCTCAACCAGCCAACTCAGTATCACACAAGCAAATGCAATGACGTCCGAACACGGCCTAGTCCAATTAATGTCCCATTTTATCATTCATTACCAAAACACTTTTCAGGTTTCGATAGATAGAGGTCAGATGCGTTGCACGGTTATCTTTAACGTTTTAGTGGTGTGATGGTTGACGACTTAACTTCAAACGATACCATATCCCAACTCATATCTCAGTATAATATACTTATACTATTTAAGTAAAATAGTTAAGTAATATAAGTAAATTCGTATAATAAATACTTATATATATATATATATATATATATATATATATATATATATATATATATATATATATATATATATATATATATATATAAGTCCATTCGGTACACTTAGTTATCAAAAATAGACATTTATATTTATACGAAATGAAACGTTTATTTACGTTAAACATTTTAGAGAAGTCTCGAAAAAATGCATTTTTCGTCTTTTAGTCGACTTATTATAATAATAAAATAATAATATTTTATTGTTTAAATCAAAAATCATGTTTTAAGTAAAATTTCTAAGTATAGACTTTTTACAAAATTTTGACATGACCCCTACGTTTACACAACGTTTTCCAAGGTTTTTAAACCTCAATTTCAACACATTTCACAACTTTACCATTTTTCGACAAAAACCTCAAAATCGTATTTCGCCACATTTACCAAGTCATTTTCCCAACTCGACTTTCAATAATATTTCATAAACTCATTTCACTTTGCAAAAGTTCATCAAAACCCTTAAAACGACTAGTTAAAGCTTATTGGGCTTTAAGGCCCAATAACGGTCCATTAAGGTTTTTATATATCCAAAATACGTTCTAAGCCCGAAACCAAGGCCCATTATTATACATAAGCTCAAATCAATAAGTAAATAAGTGACCCAGACCATAATAAGTCTCCAATAAGCCACGACTTATGGAGCACTTATTGGGCCGTGAGCCCATAAGCTCCAAAATAAGCCCGTTAAGCTCGAAAATAAGCTAATAAGCTACGTAGTGTATTTGGTTATCACCATAAGCTATAATAATAGTCCTCGAACATACGACATACGAATTAAATAGTCAAAAACACCTCCCTTGTGTTTCTATTTCTAGCCATGGCCTAGAAGCCCATAATAAGCCATTTCGAGCTTAAAAATAAGCTAAAATAATCCATAAA
Source organism: Tanacetum coccineum (assembly GCA_026074375.1). NCBI lineage: Eukaryota > Viridiplantae > Streptophyta > Magnoliopsida > Asterales > Asteraceae > Tanacetum > Tanacetum coccineum. The sequence goes on from BQNB010029882.1 coordinate 40,809, forward strand.
CCAAAATATACTAGTTAGCAATAAATGTTTTTCAACCATCACGACCACAATATCAAAACTATAAACCCCTTTTTCTTTTCTTTCTGGTTCGACGCAAACAAAACACCCCTTTTTATCCATTTCATTTTCAAGTTTCGATTTTTACGACGATTAACTTATACAACTAACATCTATGCATCATTTACTATATAAAAGGACAAGTTAAATTTAAATTTGAAAGACTTACAAGAATGGTCCTCAAAACAAATTTCGACGCGAACCGGACAACCCAAACGTTGTTTTAAATAGATACCCGAACACTAGAACCAACCCGGAATACTCTATACCACCATGTTCTTGATCAAAGATTGAAAAATAAAAGTGTTTGTGTGTTTGTGGTGCTCGTCCGGAACCAACAAGAGAAAAAGGGAAGAAGATATTTTTTTTGTGAAATGGACTATGTGTTTTCAAAATGAGGAAAAGGGATATTTAGATGTACCAACCAAGAACAACCAAGCTAAAAATATTCCTTGTTGTCTCCCCTTGGTCTCTAACCCGCGGCAATGGCATCCTATGGGGTGTCGAGTTCTTCTTTTCGTGTCGGGATCACTTAAAAACTCAAAAGCTTAATCGTAAAATATTTCCTAAAGTTATTTAGCATTTTTATTCACCTTAGAAATACTTTTCCAATAACTTAGAGTATTTACACAGATATATTTTCACTTTAAACCTTCCAAAACTCATTTGGACATTAACGAACGTGTCGAGACTCGTTTTTCGGCATTTCTAAAAAATTCACGGGTCAACCACCCGGAACTTAAATAGCATAATAATTCCCTCTAAAAAGGATTATTATACACCATAAACCATAAAATACCTCAAATCTCATAAATTCATCACCATCAACACGGTACATATTCTAATAAAACTAACAAATGTCAAATAGTCAAAGGACTATATTAGAATATCCAAAATACGAAAAGGGCAAGGGTTACATTCTACCCCCTTAAAAGAGTTTCACCCTCGAAATTCAACTACTATCAGCACTAAACAGATGCAGATACTTAAGCTTCATCTGATCTTTATGCTCCCACATGAATTCAGGTCCGCGTTTCAAATTCCACCGGACCTTGACGATGGCAATACTACTCCGCTTCAACTTCTTAAACTCTCGTTTCAAGATTTCCACAGGCTCTTCCATAAAATTGAACTTATCATCAACTCAGATCTCATCCAAAGCACTTGTAGTGTTGGATCAGCCAAACACTTCTTAAGGTTCGACATGTGGAACGTGTCATGAACACCATCGAGCTCCTCAGGCAAATCTAACCTATAGGCCACTAGGCCTACCTTCTCAATGATCTCAAAAGGTCCAACAAATCTAGGTGCTAGTTTCACCTTCTTCCCAAAGCGTACCACACCTTTTCAAGGCGATACTTTGAGCAAGACATATGTACCCATACATTGAACTCTATCGGCTTCTCTTCTTATTGGCAAAATTTTTTCTGGCGATCACAACGATACCTTAAGTCTATCCTTAATCTGCGAGATCTTCTTAGTGGTTTCTTGTACTAACTCAGGTCCTATCAAATGACCCTCTCTAACTTCTGCCTACATAATCGGGGAATGATACTTTCTACCGTACAAAGCCTCCAACGATACACATCTCACACTAGAATGATAACTATTGTTATAGGAAAACTTAACCAACAGAAGATGAACATCCCAACTTCCCTCAAAATCTAGGACGCATGCCCTTAGCATGTCTTCCAAGGTCTGAATAGTATGATCACTCTGACCATTGGTCTAAGGGTGGTAAGTCGTACTCATATCTAACCAGGTTCCTAATGCCTCTTGCATTGACTGCCAAAACCTTAACATAAATCGACTATCACGATCAGATATGATCGAGATCGGCACACCATGCCTATCAACAATCTCATTTAGGTATAACCTAGCCAATCTATCCATCTTATAATCCTCACGTATAGGTAGGAAATGAGCAGACTTAGTCAATCGGTCCATAATGACCCAAATTTTATCATGCCCACTACTAGTCCTCGGTAACTTCGTAACCAAATCCATTGCTATCCCCTCCCATTTCCATTCAGGAATCTCAGTTTGCTGTAGTAAGCCAAACGACCTTTGATGCTCAGCCTTAACCTTCAAACAAGTCAAACACCTACTAACATACACAGCTATGTCCTTTTTCATACCCGACCACCAATAACTATCTTTAAGGTCATAATACATCTTATCAGCTCCTGGGTGTACATAGTACTTTGAATTATGAGCTTCGTCCATTATCAGGGTTCTTACATCACCCTTCAAAGGAACCCATATTCGATCTAGGTAATACAACGCTCCATCACCCCTAAGTTCAATCATCTCATCTATTCCTCTATGCAATCCTGCAGACTCATCAGATGCCTCCTTTTAAGCCACTAGTATCCTATCCTTGATACTCGACTGAAGGGTCATATTTATAGTTCAAACTCTCTTAGGTTTCACTCTCTCCTTCCTACTCAATACATCAACTACTACGTTCGCCTTACTAGGATGGTAGCGAATTTCGCAATCATAATCACTAAAAAGCTCTATCCAGCGACGCTGTCGCATGTTCAATTCCTTTTGACTAAAGATAAGCTATAGGCTCTTATGATCCATATATATGACACTCTTTGTCCCATACAAATAAAGTCTCTAAATCTTAAGCGTAAACACAATCGTACCCAATTCCAAATCAGGGGTGGTGTAATTCTTCTCATGAATTTTTAACTCCCTAGATATATAAGCTATCACCTTACCTCTTTGCATTAACACACAACCTAGTCCTAAACCAGATGCATCACAATACACCACAAAGTCCTCTAGTCCATCAGGGAGAGCTAAAACAGGTGCATTACACAACTTATCCTTCAAGGTTTGAAATGCATTCTCCTGCTCTCACCCCAATTATAGGTATTACTTTTCTAAGTCAAGACAGTAAGTGGCTTAGCTATCTTAGAAAAATTCTTAATGAATCTACAATAATACCCTGCCAATCCTAAGAATGAATAAACTTCAGACGGAGTTCTAGGGGCTTTCCAGTTCTTAACAACTTCAATCTTACTAGGGTCTACATGAATCCCATCACCATTAATCACATGCCTAAGAAACTATACTTCTCGCAACCAAAATTTACACTTAGAAAACTTTGCATACAGTATGTCCTTCTTGAGCAGTTCTAATACCAATCCTAAATGTTCTTCATGCTCCTCCCGAGTCTTAGAGTAAATCAAGATATCATCAATGAACACTATCACAAACTTGTCTAGATACGACCTATACACTTGGTTCATCAGATCCATAAATACCGCTGGTGCATTAGTCAGACAAAAGGGCATTACTGTGAACTCGAAATGTCCATAACGAGTTCTAAATGCAGTCTTTGGAATGTCATCCTCATGCACTCTTAGCTGGTGGTAGCCGGACCTAAGATCTATCTTAGAGAAATATTGTGATCCTTAAAGTTGGTCAAATAAGTCGTCAATCCTAGGGAGTGAATCACGATTCTTGATGGTTAACTTATTCAACTCTCTATAATCAATACACATCCTAAAAGATCGATCCTTTTTCTTAACGGACAATACCGGTGCTCCCCAAGGTGATGAGCTTGGTCGAATGAAACCCTTGTCCTAGAGTTCTTTGAGTTGACCCAAAAACTCCTCCATTTCAGAAGGTGCCAATCGATAGGGAGATTTCATGACCGGTATTGCTCCAGAAACTAACTTAATCCAAAATTCAATTTCCCAAATACGCGGCAGTCTAGATAGATCATCCAGGAATACCTCGGGAAAATCCTCACTACTACTATCTCTTCTTACTTCTTCTCTTTAGCCTTAGCACTCATCAGCTATCTCACCTTCTCTTTTGGTTTTTCTCCTAATACTCTAAGCACCTTGCCATCTAGTAGTGGTATCCTCACTACTTTCTCATGACAAATTATTTTAGCCTTATGGTCAGACAACCAATCCATTCCTATGACCACATCAAAACTCCCACTTCCAAAGGGTATCAAGTTAATGTCAAACACATGACCTTCTATTTCTAGTTTGCAACCCCTAATAACTTTATCAATCTCTACTAGCTGCCCGCTAGCTATCTTAATCTTATAACTGATACCTAAATTACTGGGCTCTATTTCTAACAGAGGTATAAAAGTAGTGGAAACAAAGCTATAGTCGGCACCAGAGTCAAATAAGGTAGTGGCATAATGATCGTTTAGAGTAAACATACCCGTCATAATGTTTGGGTCCTGGCGAGCCTCCTCTGCTCCCAACATGAATGCCCTTCCTCTTGCCTGGTTCCCTTGGTTCCCATGACCCTGACCCCCATTGTTAGCTAAAGCTTGGTTTGGACGGTTCCCTCCCGATCCTTATGCTCAATTCAACCTAGAACAAGCTGACTTAATATGATCGGTACTACCACACTCGTAACATGCCCTACCAGTTGGGTTTCTAGCTTTGGCGGGGTTCACGTTCCTAGGCGCCACTCTACAATCCTTAGCAAAATGTCCTGGGCGGTTATAGTTGAAACAAGTGCGACAGGGTACTTTAGGTAGATGGTAAGTGTTACAGGTGGTACACTTGGGTACCGTACCCATGTTCTCTCTCCCGATAGGGTTGGTGGTTGTAGCAAAGGTATTTCCAGTCTTAGTCCTTTTGTTATCATCTTTCACATTCCTATCCATGCTAGGTTCTCCCCCATTTCCTCTCTTCTCAGGGTTCTTTTTTATTGATCTATTCCTAAGGGGTTCATCAGTCAGTGTGCTGGTAATCTGCACAGCCTTTTAGAAGGTCTTTGGCTCCATTGCTGCAACCATTCCTTAAATTTATGGAGCAAGGCCATACACATACCTTTCAATCCTCTTACCTTCTAGGGTTACTAAGTAAAGAACTAACCTAGCCAACTGATGAAACCTATCAGTATACGCAGCATGGCCAGCCCCGACCATGGCGTAATTTCACAACTCAGTTTCTAACTTTTGCATTTCATTAATCGGAAAGAATTCCTCTCTAGTTAAATTCTTAAAGTCTTCCTAAGACCTCGTGTGTGGATTTGAGAGTTCCACCACATGAGAGCCTTACCAACAAATGAACCAGCAGTGTACTTCACCTTTTAACTATCCCTACACCCACTCATATCCTAAACTGACTCCATCTTCTCAATCTAACTTATATAAACTATGACACCTTCCTTACCATCAAACTCCTTTGGGTTACAAGCTAAGAACTCCTTATAGGTACAACGCCTACGGTCGTTGTTCTTAATGACATTCCTAACATCACCCCAGATGTGGTCATTCACGGCATCGCCATTTTGATTCCTACCATTCCTTTGACCTCTACGTTGGTCGCCTACTTAGGCTACAATGGTAGGAAGTAAATTCTACAACTACTATGCAATGATGGTGGAGAAGTCAGGGACTCCGTCAACACCATCATTTACCTTTCTAACTTGACCACCTTGACCATCATTCCTACCATCACCCTGATCACCAGATCGACCTCCAAGTCTACCACCACCTCTACCAGTCCGTCCACCCGTCCTTCCACCTCGTGGTGTGGCAGTTACCCGGCCAGCACTTCGTGTCATCATCCTTGGCGGCATTATCTACAAGAGGGAGAACATAGGTAACGTTAGGTAGGTAGGACGGTCAATATATATATGATAACTTAATATACTATACTACACATCATACGGTCCTATGGTGTCAACACCGATTTGTGTTGACGATAATACTAAATACGCGTGAGTCATGATACGTTTATAATTACATTGGCCACCGTATTTATACCCGTATCCTTTCCCAGTTGTACTTAGTATCAGGCTCACCCATTTTAATGAATGACTTAACTAGTACTATATACCATATAACCACATAAGCACGTATGTGGGGAACACCGCGCATATAGATCCTATAACGCAACTATATGCAGGTTCCTAGGTTATAGTCTAGGCCAAACCACCTAGTTCTCTATAACCTGGCTCTGATACCATTTTGTCACACCTCATCATAGGCGGAAACATAGGAATGCAACATAATGATCAATCATAACACAAGATACATAATAGAGAAATACTCAGATGCATAAATGAAAAGTGTCATGATGACCATCAACCTCAATACAACCTTGAGTGATGTCCCAAATCAAGAACACAACACATAGTCGCCAATTATTACAATCATAAGCCTACGCAGGGGTCCATACAATCTTAAACCTTAATCCTCGAGAAAACTAATCCATAACATACTTCAAAAGCAAGAATTCTCAAACATGATCCATACAGGATGCACTTTAAATCTTCTATCACACATCTCAACCTTAACGATCATTCTCTTCACCTAAAAATGATACTCGAAAACGTCAACAATAATTTTGGTGAGCTCGTAGGTTTGATTCTAAACCCAGTCGCTATGCCAATATTTTCAACAATGGACAATTGTGCAATATAACAGTGAATATATGCAAACAAACCCATGACTTAACATCCCCGCAAATCATGTACCATGATCTAGCATCCCTGCTAGTCCTCAAACCAGCATATACTAATGATCTTGGAGTTGCAACTCCAAATGTTACTTACGCACCTAAGGGCCTACCAGCTGGAGCACAATTTTAGGGCAGGACCACACAAGACATAGCAAATCCTGGCTAATCACATACATTTCCATACACCTCGATGCATGCAAGTACAATCAAACCACTTAATATTCACAAAGCACTTATAAGCACATAATTGTCCCAAAAACAAAACCACATTTCACACAGTTCAGAAAACAGTTCAAAGCATATTTGAGTATCATTTTTCCTTAACAGAAAAGATTTAAAAAGAGGGTCTACGAGAACTCACCTCAAGCAAAGGTCTTAACCAGCCAACTTAGTATCACACAAGCAGATGTAACAACGTCTGAACACGACCTAGTCCAATTAATGTCCCATTTTATCATTCATTACCAAAATAGTTTTTAGGTTTTGATGCATAGAGGTCAGATGCGTTGCACGATTATCTTTAACGTTTTAGTGGTGTAATGGTTGACGACTTAACTTCAAATGATACCATATCCCAACTCATATCTCAGTATAATATATTTATAATATTTAAGCAAAATAGTTAAGTAATATAAGTAAATTCGTATAATAAATACTAATGTCAAACCCTGTGGTATGATTTTTGATACTAAAAAATATACGTAATATGTATACCATGGATCAGCTTCAGGTTCCCTAACATGGATTTCCATAAGATATTTATTAGGGAAGGAGTCGCGTATTGCTTCTTCATTTAGCTTTTCTAATTCTGGATTTTCTAATCTAGATAAATGGTCGTCAGCTAAGTTTTTAGTTCCCTTTTTATCCTTGATTTCAATAGTAAACTATTGAAGAAGCAAAACCCACCTTATAAGCCTTGGCTTTGCGTCTTGGTTGCTAAATAAATATTTTAAGGCAGAATGATCGGTATAGACGATCATTTTAGACATTATCAGATAAGATCGGAATTTATCAAAGGCGTATACTACTGCTAGAAGCTCTTTCTTAGTAGTAGTATAGTGTTCTTGAGCATCATTCATGGGCTTACTTGCGTAGTAGATCAGGTGAAACCTTTTATCGATTCGTTGTCCCAAAACAGCTCCAACGGCATAATCGCTAACATCACACATTAATTCAAAATCTAGATTCCAATCGGGAGCAACAATGACTGGAGCCGTTTTCAATTTATCTTTAAGGATATTGAATGCTTGGATGCACTCGTTCGAAAAGATAAAGTTAGCATCCTTCATTAACAATTGGGTCATTGGTTACGTAATTTTAGAAAAATCCTTAATGAACCTTCGATAGAAACCAACATACCCCAAGAAGCTTCTAACCCCCTTTACATTGGTTGGGTAAGGCAGTTCGGCAATCACATCAACCTTTTCCTTGTCTACTTTGATTCATGACTTAGATATTTTATGTCCCAAGATGATTCCTTCCTTTACCATGAAATGACATTTTTCTCAGTTAAAAACTAGGTTTGTTTCTTCGCATCTGGCTAACATTTTTGATAAGTTAGTAAGGCAAGAAGTGAAAGAGTTACCAAAAACGGAAGAATCGTCCATGAAAACCTCTATAAAGTCCTTGCACATTTCGTGAAAGATTGCGGTCATGCATCTTTGAAATGTAGCTGGAGCGTTGCATAGTCCAAAGGGCATTCGTCTATATGCAAATGTTCCGTAGGGGCAGGTGAAAGTAGTTTTCTCCTGATCTTCTAAAGATAAATGTAGAAAATATCCAGAGAACCCATCTAAAAAACAATAATACTCATTCCAAGATAATCTTACAAGCATCTGATAGATGAAAGGTAATGTAAAGTGATCCTTTCTAGTTGTGTCATTGAGTTATCAATAATCGATGCACACCCTCCATCCTGTGACAGTCCTGGTTGGGACAAGCTCGTCATTCTCATTTGTTATCACCGTCATTCCTCTTTTCTTAGGTACTACATGTATGGGGCTGACCCATGGACTATCCGAGATGGCGTAGATTAACCCATCATCGAGTAATTTGACTATTTCAGCTTTAACCACATCCTGTACCTTTGGATTAAGTCTGCTTTGGGGTTACACTACAGGTTTGAAATTATCCTCCATCAGAATTTTGTCAGTGCAAAATGACGGGCTGATGCCCTTGAAGTTTGCAACCTTCCAGGCTAAAGCTGCTTTGTGTTTAGATAAAACCTAAAGAAGTAATTTTTTTTCTTGACAAGATAAAGACGAAGAAATAATAACTGAGAATTCTTGGTTATCATTAAAAAAGAAATACTCCAGATGAGATGAGAGTTCTTTTAACTTGGGGATCTGCTTCTCGGATTCTTTTGTGTTTGCAGCGAAGAGAGTAAGCTTGTTAAAATCAACAGGTCCTCCATCGTCCTGAATAGAGAACAACCCTGTGTTTATGCCTTGATCTACTTTATCATCTCTATCCTCTCATATGTTGATAATTTTATCTTGGTGATAGTTTATGATGGTCTCTAATAAAAATGAATCCAGAGGGTCTGAAGGAAGGATTTCCTATGTGTGGTCAAGGATTGTTAGGTTAACCATATCGATAAAAAGACAAATGTCATCTTTACTAGAGGCAAATTTCATTGATTTTCAATGTCGACTATAACCATTTCGTTTCCTACTTCGAAAGATATTTTCTTATTGAAGACGTCAATCATAGCATGAGCAGTGGCCAAGAATGGTCTCCCTAGAATGATAGGAATTTTGTGGTCTTCTTCCATGTCTAGCACAACAAAGTCAACAAGGAAAACAAATTTGTTGATTTTTAGAATGAGATTCTCAGCGTTTCCGCTCGGGTATTGAGTTGATTTGTTAGCTAATTCAATTCACATGCGTGTTGGTTTTAATTCTCCCAAACCTAACCTCGTAAACATAAAGTATGGCATGAGACTGATGCTAGCCCCTAGGTCAGTAAGGGCTTTGTCAATGCCAACTTTTCCTATGATACATGGGATGGTAAAACTCCCAGGATCTTTCTCTTTTAGAGGAGTTTCTTTAAGGAGAATGGTAGAGCATCTTTCATTTAAGGTTATCCTAGAGGTTTCTTCTATCCTTCCTTTTTTAGAAAGGAGATCCTTTATAAACTTGGCATGTTTATGCTAATTTGCTGAAGGTTCTTGAAGAACTTCTTGAATTGCTCTTTTTCTTCTTCCTTTATCAATCACACAAGAAAAGGGATAGACTGAGCATAGGATTTCGTAATCTTTTTTGGCTTACTGGGTTCCTTACCATCATCTATGGCGCTAGTTTCCTCTGCTAAAGGTTTGATATGCGAGTCAATTTCAAGAGGGTTTTTAGAGGTTTGTAATTGAGCCCACTCCTAGTTGTTATGGCATGTGCCAGCCCCCTAGGATTTGTTTCAGTGGCGCTAGGTAGGCTACCAGTTTCCCGATCTTGTATTAGGTCAGCGATCTTTCCCAAGTGACTCTCTATCTTTTTTATAGAAGACGCCTATGCTTTAATGGTTTAGTCGTAATTCTTCTTTATTTCCCAAACCATGTTTTCGCTCTTCTTTTGCCTTCTAAGGGATTTTTTATGAAACTATTTAGAGTTTCTTCAAGAATTGAAATCCTCCCTTCCGCATGGTTTTCATACCTATATTGTGCCATTCAAACTTCTTTAGTTATGATGTTCATGTTGAGTTTGAAATTACTAATTTGGTCAAGGACAACATCCATTTCTTTAATGTTGGTGTTTCCTTCTTTGCCTTGAGAGAGAATGTTTAGATAATTCCCTAATAGCTTTGATTCATTTTAATGGTGTCATTCTAGGAATCGATCCCTTGAAATCAACCTTACGTCGGGTTTCGGTATCTAAACCTTGATAGAAGATTCGTAATTGCTCGTGATTGTTCAGTTTATGTTCGGGTCAATTAAAGAAAGATTATGTGAATCTTTCCCATGAGCAGTGTAGTAGTTCATTAGGTTCTTGTTTAAAGTTCCTAATTGCTTCTATCTCCTTAATGATTTTAGCAGGAGGGTGATATTCATCCAGGAAGGCACATCTGAACAAGTCCTAGGTTGTGATCGTACCCAAAGTCTTACAACAACGTTTTTCCTAGAACACCCCACACATGAAAAGCACATATAATGCTTAACAAACAAACCTTAAGGATTTAGGAATCTCTCAGCACAACCCTTGACCAAAGTCTATCCGAATTTAAATCATCATCTTTGGTAGATAATGATTTCTTAAGGAACATGTCATTCTAAATATGATGGTACTCCTTATCAGACTGACATCTTGGAAGAAGTCATTCTCATAACAATGGTGTGTCAATCATTAAACGAATTCCATTCTCATTTATTAAAATTAGTGTGATTGGTTGGATAAATTAGGTGTCAATTGAGTCTTAGTCATCGAGCATGTGTTTTGGTTCTTTTTATTCTTATTATTTAGGTTGTTGTTTTTAAACAACAATTGCATGTGTCTAGTTTCCAACATTTCTTGAAAGTGTCATACTTTAGAGTACTCATGCCTAAGTGATGACATCAAATAACGTTTATTTTATAGCATCATTTATCCTACGATATTAACCCATTTTGTATAGTTATTGCAAAGAATTGTTACATAATCGTTTATATTTGAGAATTGCAGT
>BQNB010029883.1:0-55369 GCA_026074375.1 Tanacetum coccineum
TAATCTTGTTAGTTAAGCTTGTTTTAAGTAGTTAATCATCTGGTATTCAGGAGTTGTCAATTAGATTTTAATTTCTAAGCTTTTCTTAAATCTGTCATAGTCTTAAAGGGGTGTTTGGCATAAGCTTAATTGACCCTCTAAAGTCAAAAGTATATGTGCAAACCTTTTTAGTCAGCTTAGAATTTAGTTAAAAGCATTAGGTAATGAGTTTTTATAAAGTAGATTTGAAAATTTAAAGAATTTGAGCTTATATTTAGTGTTTTTACACCAGGGCAGTTTTTGACTATCTTTTTGCTTGTGAAATTTTGATCCAAAGCCCTTAAGGCTTGGATCTTGCTAGCATTGTGTTTAGACACACAATTTGAGTGTGTCTAAGTGCAAGGTTTCCCTTAGGAAACCTGCACCTTTGTGTTGCACTTGTGCAAAGTGCACCAGTACTAACCAAAAGGTTAGTACTGCTGTCACAGTTTGTACTGCTACTTTTGGCTTAATTTTTAGTTAAGTAAGAATAGGATTTAGGATCTTAGATTCAAGTAGGTTAAGGTCTAGTTATAGCTTAATATAGAATAAGTCTTTAATCTTATTTCCTAGCTTATTTACTTAGTTAAGTTTGCTGTCAAAAGTCACTAAAAACCTCAAAAGCCAAAAAACAGTACTTAGGAATTTCAGGATCTTAATTTGTTAATTTAGCTTATGAGTCTAGATTTTATAGCTTATATAGATAGATTATAAGTAGTTTAATAAGTCCTTAAAGTTTTAGAGTCCAGTTTAGCTTTTTAAGGTTTTTAGCTTATTTGGATTTTGTGCTATTTTGCTTATTTCCTGAGTTTGCTTAATTCATGCTTAATTTCAGTAGCTTAAGAGGATGTCTAGTTCTAGTTTCTTTTCTGAAATAGCTTAAGCATCATATAAGCTTTTTAGAAGTCTTTTCCTTTTTAATTTTGAGCTAAAAATAAGCTTTTTAGAGCTTAATAAGTAAAACCAAGGGTTAAACCCTCCTTTCTGAGGTCAGTTCAAAAATAAGCTCTTATTGAGCTTATTTGTTATTTTCAGCCCAAGTAGCTTTTATTAATTTTGTTCCCACTAGCTTCCTTTACAACTTTGCTCTTTCAAGTTTTTAGTAATAAGCACTTTTAAAATTTGAGCTTATAATTAGACTTTGATTGTTATCGGGTTTGGTCCTCGGGGACCATTCTTGTAATTTTTCTGTTTTCATAGTTTCTTAGTTAATCCTTGCCCGTTAAATGCTTTAGCCCCGTTAGCCCTTAAGTCTTTTACACAGTTAGTCCCTAAGTTAGTTTTTAATTAGTTTTATTTAGTTTTAATTAATAATTAGGGTTAGGTTTTAATTAGTTTAATTAAACTTTTATAAAAAGATAAAAATTAGGGCTTTTATTTTTAGAAAATTTCTGCACATTTTCTTTAATTAGTGTAATTTTTATAAAAATTTTAGGACTTTATTTTTAATAGTTTTATTATTTTTATAGTTTTTAATTAGTTTAAATTTTAGAATAATCATATCTTTCAATCTAAAAAGTCAAAAATAGTACTTTCTTTTTCTAAAATTTTCTTTTTACTTAATTTACTTAGGAAAATTATAATTTCAATTATTTTATATTTCTTTTTAATTTTTAGGATTTAATTAGATTAAAATAGTTTTTAATTCATATTAAATTCAAAAATAATCAAAAAAATGTTTTTCTTCTTCCTAAAATTTTCTTTTGTCTTATCTTAGGTTTAGAATTTTAGTTTACACTTTTAGGGGTTAAAATTTAGTTTACTTGCTTAATTGTCACGATTTATTTGTTTCCCGTATTTGTTTAATTGTCTAAATTGCTTTTATTTAGTAGATATAGATTATCAAAAATATCTTTGCTTTATTCAAATCAGAATCCAAGCTTAAACGAGGTTTCAATTTCACTAGTCGTTGGGGAAACGACCCGGGTGATCATACTTACCCGGTTTAATATACATATTATATATTATATTATATATATTTTTGAGAGTGAATTTTCCTTAGGGAATTTTCTTAATTGCTCTTAAAGTTATATTAGTATATATATTTTAGGTATATAAAACTACCACACCAATGGCCTATTCATCAGTTAGACGTGAAGAATGCATTTCTTCATGGTCATCTTACAGAGACGGTTTACATGCACCAGCCATCAGGATTTACTGATTCAGCTCATTCGGATTATGTTTGCCTTCTACAGAAGTCGCTTTATGGCCTTAAGCAGGCCTCCCAAGCTTGGTTTCAGAGATTTTCCAGCTAGGCTATTTGAGCCGGTTTCTATCACAGCAAAATCGGCTCGTCTCTTTTCATCTTTCACAAGGGGCCAGACACATCTTACTTACTACTATATGTGAATGATATCATTCTTAAAGCCTCTTCTACTTCGCTCATGCAACGTATCATCTCTTCGCTACATGCGGAATTTGCTATGACAGACCTTGGCCCACAGAATTATTTTCTCGGTATATCTGTCACGCGTACTACCTCTGGCATATTCTTATCTCAAACGAAATATGCTACTGAGATTCTTGAGCGGGAATAGATTCTTAATTGCAACCCCTGCAGGACCCCAATTGACACCGAAAAGAAGCTTGGACCTAAAGGATCACCGATCACTGACCCTACTTTATATTGCAGCCTTGCCGGAGCACTTCAGTACCTCACCTATACCCGACCTGATTTGTCATATGCAGTTCAACAGTTATGTCTTTACATGCACGATCCTCGAGAGCCACACCTTAATGCTATGAAACGTGTCGTCTGTTATCTTCGAGGAACCACTGATCTTGGATTACAGCTATTTCGGTCTACTACATCACAGCTTATTGCCTACTCTGATGCTGACTGGGTAGGTTGTCCGGCTACGCGCCAGTCTACATCTGGATACTGTGTTTTTCTTGGTGACAACCTTTTGACGTGGTCTTCCAAACTCCAGGACACGTTGTCTCGTTCTACTACCGAGGCTGAATACCGCAGGGTTGTGAATGTTGTAGCTGAGACATCTTAGATTCGCAACCTTCTTCATGAGCTCCATACCCTTCTTTTCACAGCAACCTTGGTCTACTGTGATAATGTTAGTGCCGTATACATGTCTGCAAACCCGGTGCAACATCAGCGCACCAAACATATAGAGATTGACATTCATTTTGTTCGTGACAAAGTAGCAACAGGTCATGTTCGAGTTCTTCATGTCCCTTCACGATTTCAGTATGCAGATATCTTCACAAAAGGACTCCCATACCCGTTGTTTGCTGATTTCAGATCCAGTTTGAGCGTTTGCAAATCTCCCGCTCCAACTGCGAGGTCGTATTAGAGTACATATTATATTGTATATTCAGTGTAATCGGTCCATTGGTCTGAGCCCAGTTTGTATAGCCTCTAGGGCAACCCATAGTCTAGAAGGTTTCTTTGTATCCTATATATAGGCCGACTGTTATCAATAATAGGCAAGCAATCAATCCAATCAATATCAATTTCTATTATCTTTTACAAAACAGTATTATCCATATAAGAGCCGTCTATATTAACTACTAAACAAATAATTTATCAACAGGAGAGGAAAGTTACCCCTATTTCTCTAAAGATTTAATAAACTAATCATGTCCGTCCATTTATTAATCAAAATTAAAAACATCACTTTCTACCTTTTTATATATTACACAGAGTAAATTGCTAAATGAAAAGAATCATACCATCACAACGATAATAGAGTTTAACGGTTATAAACAGTAATGTTATGACACCTAGATCGTGTTCCATAGCTTTGCGATTCAAAAAGGACTAGCGACGCAGCTTGTTGCTCGTTTGCCTTCCACCACTATGTAAATAATAAATTATAAGCAGTAAATTTAAAATTTACAAAAAAAACAGCTTACCGTCTATCATTCTCTATAACAAAAAATTTTGTTAAGCTAAAAGAGAAGACGATAATTAAATCATCATTCTAAAGAGGGTCACTTCTGTATATTTTCGACGAATTGTTTTTGACTTTTTCTAATTTACGTCTGAAAAATCACATGTGATTTTTTATTTTAAAATCATATGTGATTTTTTGAAATCACATGTGATTTGTGAAATCACACGTGACTCCAAACATACAAATCACATGTGATTTCGAGACGGAAATTTTAACACTAAAACAAAACTCGAAAAAAATACATCGAATGTATATGGAAGTGTCCGGTTACTGAATAATTCGATAATTCTCGTCGAGATGGTGTATTTTTTGTTGCTTAACGATTTACCGTTTGCAAGATATTTTATTTATAAAAAAAGAAGGAAAATGACTTTTTTATATTTTGATGAAAAAATGAATAAGTAAAATTGGTTTAATTAGGTCTTTAGAGAATATGAGGTCTATGTCGAAGTCGACTCACGTAGATGGATGGGTGGAGGAGAGCATTATTATAGCTTTGTTGACGACATCAATTATCATGACCCTCCGGATTTGAATATGTTCAATATTTGCTTTATGTATATATCATCATGCTTCTTTGTATACAAACAAACAAATATAGCACGGATAACATGGGTATATGGTCCATGGATATATTTCAAGAGCAAGTCTCTATGATTTTCTATTCGTCACTGTAGTACTACAACCTTACTCCGTGCTCGATAAGGGTGGAGGGTGTCGTTGAGAGTTTTTCCTCGCCACATCAGTTTTTTCTCTCTTAAACTTTTTCCTTTCACTTTCCCTTAAGCATTGCAACACCCTCTTTTTATTATTTTATTTTTTTATCATTTAAAAATATCATTAAAATACAAATAACTTTACATAATAGACAATAAACATCACTCTCTCTCATTCAAAGACATTTCTCTCTCTTGGTTTTCAATCGGGACTTAACTCCCGTGCATAAAGTGTTTAGCCTTTTCCTGCATTGGTTGGTGTCGGCTTTTTTCATTTCCCGAAAGGAAACCACCTTTCCCGAGTTATTTTGTCGAATGACTCCCTTCACTCTAAGAATATGGTCCTTTTACTGTTTTAGCAATAAACGTCTCTAGTATTGTGGTTTGGCCGTTGATGTTAGACTGTATATTTTTGCCAGAGTTTCATATTTGGTTTTAAGATTTCTTCATCGGCCATTGATGAATGATGATTGTCCACTGATATTAAGGTTGGTAAAAATAGTAACCGACCAACCGCAAACATGACAATCAACTCAACGTCACGTCAGCTTATCACTCCTCAACCAACATAGTGTAATAACACAAACAATTAACATCATCATCAAAATATACCCGCTTATCCACAAACCTACTCCACAAAAAATTCCCGCCCTCTATCCACAAACCCCTACCCACTCCCACCAAAACACCAAAATTACAACACCACCACCGGACAAAAACCAGCCCTTCACAGCCTCGGCTCAGTCGTCCCTCACCATCTCACACGCAGCACGCGCACAACAGCAAATGTGCATGAAGACGTGACAGTTGGGTAAGGATAAAGGTAGAGGTGTGCGTAAGAGGCTTTCCCGGTGGAGGGTGTGGTAAGAGGCTTTCCCTCGCCACATGAGCTCCACATCAGCTTTTTCTCTCTCCAAAATATTTTTCTTCAACTTTCCTTCAATCTTTGCAGCACATTCTCTATCAATTATTAATTTTTTTTTTATCATTTAAAAATATACCCAAAACATAAGTACCCACTCATAATATAATAAAATAAAAATTATCTCTTTTTCCACTCACATAATAACCAATTAGAAATATTTTCTTCTTCCAAAGGATGTTCTCTCTTGAAAAACAAACGGGAGTAGAGTCCCAAAGAAACAAAAGATTCCATTTTCTCGAAAAGTAAGGTGTCAAAAAAGTATTTTTCCCGTTAGAAAAAGCTTCTTTCCCGTTAGGAAAAGCTTCTTTCCCGCTCATCTTTCATGTCCACACCCGTCACACTAATATAGTGATAGATGCATGCAAAGGGGTTGAAGACGCGTCTTCTTCCTTTAGTACCACCATCATAAAGTAATTAAATTATTTGGAATTAAATATCATGATAACATTACCTGTATTAAATACAATATTTATAACTTCAACATTTGGCGAAGAAAGATATATTATACTCTATAATTAAAGAGTGAGATCGTAATATCGAGGCATCACATTTAATGTCTTGACCCGCTTCGATCCTACCCACATCTCATTTATTTATTAATACTAAAACCCCTTCCTCTCTATCTTTCCTTCTCTCTCTCACATCTACTCTCTGTCAGTCACATTTCACATGTTCATGATGCATGAACGCCACCTGTATCTCATTACATATCTTTCCCATTTGGATATATATTTCTCTCTTTGCAGATCTTTGTTACTTTTTTTCTGCTCTTTCCATCCGCCGTAATCACATCTGTAAGTAGTGTTGTTAGATTGCTGTTTTTTCTTTGTTCAAAGTAGTGTTACAGGATTGTTGTTCCAGTTGGTTGATTAAAACGCTGTATCGATCTTGGTTTCTTTTTGTATTCATATTGTGGTTCTATCAATCTTTTAGTTTTTAGTTTTTAGGTTTAGATCTTTTAGTTTTTAGTTTTTAGGTTTAGGGTTATTAGTTCGTAGGTTTCTCAATTTAATCAACTCTTTGATTCTTACTTTCTAAGTTTAGGATTATTAGGTTTTGCCTTTAAATTGCTATTTTCCCTTTCTCGATTATTGTCATCGTTCAAATTAGTTTCTAGGTTTTTGGGTAAGATAATGAGTCATATAGATTGCATACATCCTAATGGGGATGAGGGTGATGGTGGTTGTGTTTCGGGAGACAGTTTTGCGTTTCAAGAAAGTGGTGATATGCGCGAATTGCCGCTTTCGGCTGCTGAGGCGATTACTTTTGGGGGAAATGTTAGTGCGCATTTGTCAAATGAGAACCATCAGGGTGATATGCGCGAATTGCCGCTTTTGGGTGTTGAGGCAGTTACTTTTGGGGGAAATGTCACTGCGCATTTGTCAAATGAGAACCATCAGGTGTTGCATAATGATGAGGATTATCGTGAGATTCAAACACCAACTGCTGGGGCTGCAGGTTGTTATATCTTATGTTCAGTTTTTCTTTTATAGTCACCATTTTATCGGCCATTCTCATGTATTAGTGTTCATGTTATGTCAGGTGCTAACCATAATGTTAGTATGCGTATGTCAACTGAGACTCATGATGTGTTGGATACAACCACCGTCCCTCTTTCAAGAGTTTTTGACCGGTTTAGAAATTTAGGCTTCAATTCATTTGATCGGCAAACCACAGAAGATCGAGAGGTGCAAACACCAACTGCTGGGGCTGCAGGTTGTTATATCTTATGTTCAGTTTTTCTTTTATAGTCACCATTTTATCGGCCATTCTCATGGATTAGTGTTCATGTTATGTCAGGTGCTAACCATAATGTTAGTATGCGTTTGTCGACTGAGACGAATGATGTGTTGGATATAACCATCGTCCCTCTTTCAATAGTTTTTGACCGGTTTAGAAATTTGGGATTCAATTCATTTGATCGGCAAACCACAGATGATCGAGAGGTGCAAACACCAACTGCTGGGGCTGCAGGTTGTTATATCTTATGTTCAGTTTTTCTTTTATACTCACCATTTTATCGGCCATTTTCATGTATTAGTGTTCATGTTATGTCAGGTGCTAACCATAATGTTAGTATGCGTTTGTCGACTGAGACGAATGATGTGTTGGATACAACCACCGTCCCTCTTTCAAGAGTTTTTGACCGGTTTAGAAATTTGGGCTTCAATTCATTTGATCGGCAAACCACAGATGATCGAGACGTGCAAACACCAACTGCTAGGGCTGCAGGTTGTTATATCTTCTGTTCACTTTTTCTTTTATAGTCATCATTTTATCGGCCATTCTCATGTATTAGTGCTGATGTTATGTCAGGTGTTGGGAGTCACGTTGGTTCGCCTTCTGTAATAGCACCCGTTAACCATGCATACTTATGTCTAAATGTTACGGATTGCATTATTAGACCCGCTATCATACCTTTTGTAAACAGCAGGCTGGAAAATGCGTACCAGACTCACGCGCGGGGAGATAATTCAGCTACTATCGATTTTATGTCTCCAGACAACGAAGGTATAGTTTTTTAAATTACTTTCTTTCATACTTTAGATGTGATTTGTGTTAAAGTTTTTGTCATTGTATACTCTCCGTAATTAACAATGCCTGTTTCAGGCGGGTGTTCGACTTCTGTCACTGAACGTATAGTCGAATCGAGTTGTCTACGATCCGCAACGTCAAACACGTCTTCTTCCAGTAGATATGCATCGAGGCGGTCATTGCCTCATGGTAAATTTTTTGTTTCCTTTTCTTTAAACATACTCTTATTTGGGAGATTTGTTAAAAGATCTATTGCTATCTTTTAATAACCTACTTCGTTTAATTTTTTCACAGAACGAACGGTGTCTTATATAGATTTAGGCGACTGTAACCAGCAGTGTCGCCACTGTGGGTGTCTATTTTGGTATAACGAGCGAGTTAAAAGTAACAACTATGGTAGACGAGCTGAGTACCATCTATGTTGTGGAGGAGGAAAGATATATATGCCTCCACTGCCTGATCCTCCTCTATTTGTTCAGCAGCTTTTAACAAATGCCCATTTTATGGAGCATATTAGAGCCTACAATCAGATGTTTGCAATGACGTCTTTCGGGGAAAAAGTTGATAGCTCAGTTAACACGGGAAGAGGGCCTTACGTTTTCAAAGTTTCAGGGCAGATTTATCACTGGATTGGATCCCTTTGTCCCGAAGAAGGTGACCATCCGCGGTTTCTGCAGCTGTATATTCATGACACGCATGCGGAGGTTGCTAACAGACTGCGAAATTTTGTACATCAAAACGAAGACATTTTAAACCCCGAAATTGTTGAAGGCCTAATACATGTACTCGATGAACATAATGGTTTGGTCAGGCTCTTTGGAACAGCACGTGACAGGTACAATGCAGGTGAAATACCAAGCTTCAAAATTAGACTTTATAACAAGGGTGGTGCCCGTGGATATGAATTCTCAACTTCTGATGTTTTGGGAGGGATAGTTTTTAAAGATGGGCCAAAAAGTCGAACAGACTTTGATGTAATCGTTGAGTTCAGAGCCGGTCATCCTCAGAGAATTAACAAACTGCATCAATCATATATGTCTTTACAGTTTCCTTTGTTGTTTGTGTTCGGTGAACCGGGATTCTATCCGGAGTTACTTTTGAAGCCTAGAGATGGTAGCGGTAGGGGTAAAAAAGTGACAATGAACGCGTATTACAAATATCAGTTGCACCCACGAGTTAAAGGGTTTGGTCTCATTTTCAGATGTGGCCATTTGTTTCAGCAGTACGTTGTTACAGCCTTCTGTACAGTTGAACAGAGTCGCCTGGACTTTATACGCAAAGGTCAACTGATCTTGGTTCCCGAATTACATTACTAGGTTTGTTATGACGCAATTTCGTCTAGGTGACACGTGGGAATACAGGCCGGATCAATGTCATGCTATGCACAAGAACGTTCACTCGCGCGCTCAGCGCGCACACGTCGATGCTCTCTCGCGCGCTCTCAGTTATTATCTAGGATGCACCTCGTATTTGTCAGATCCCTTGGGAAACAGCATTTCTTTTTACTTTCGCATGTAATGTTCAAATGGCCAGGCTCTCGCTCTAGAGCTACATGTCACAATCATCCCACGCACGCTACAGCAACCGACTGGCAGACTTTGTTATGTAGGGTCTTTTGTTTGAAAAAAGAGTAATGATTTCATCAGCTTTTTTTTGGAAAACAAAAGTATTGAATGAAAGACTCATTTGGTTTTTTTATGTCATTGCATGTAAGATTCATCCAGATATGTTTACCACTTCTTTTTAATCACAGTGTTATGGGTTTTAGTGCCTCACTTATGTTATTATTGTTATTATGCAGTTTTATATACGATAGAGTTCCAAAAAAGAGGTTTGTCGCATTGTCATACATTGCTATGGGTTGATTCGAGTAGCAAAATACACGATGCATCTCAGATTGACGATTATATTTCTGCTGAGTTGCCTGATCCCGTGGAAGATACAGAAGGTTATAAAGTGGTGTCGAAGCTAATGATGCATGGGCCCTGTGGCGTTGCAAATCCAAGTGCGTCGTGTACTGAAAAAGGAATCTGTAACAAACATTTTCCAAAGATGTACAATGACAAGACATTTTTTGACACCAATGGTCGCACGCACTACCGAAGAAGACAGACACAAGTTCACGTTATGAAAGGTGAGTCAAGACTAGACAACTGTAACGTGGTTCCATATAATCGTGTACTCTGTTTAGCTTTTCGCGCTCACATAAATGTTGAGTACTGTGGTTGGAGCATGTTAATTAAGTATCTTTTCAAATACATTTCCAAAGGACCTGACCGTATTCTTGGGAAAATTGAAAAATCGGTTGAAGACGCATCTACTTCAACTAGCGAGAGACACATTCAAGTAGACGAGATACAAAATTACGTTGACGGCCGTTTTATTTGCCCATTTGAAGCGTGCTGGAGAATTTTTGAGTATCCTATTCATCGTAGAGAACCAGCTGTGCAGATTCTAAATGTGCATTTGGAAAACATGCAACGTGTCAATTTTCGTGAAAGAGACAGGCTGGACGTAATCGTTAACCTGCCTGATAGGAAGAAAACAACACTAACCGAATGGTATGTGTACAACAATGAACACACTGATGGCAGACATCTAACGTACCTGGACTTCCCTTCTGAATTCGTGTGGTATTCAGACTCGAAAAGCTGGCACCGAAGGGTGGTGAGAACAAGGAAGTCACTTGGAAGACTCACTTACGTTCATCCGAACTCGGGTGACCTTTTCTACTTTCGGATGCTGCTGTCCCATCAGAAAGGTTGTAAATCTCCAATCGAAGTACGAACTGTTAATGGTCAAGTCCTCCCAACTTATCGGGCTGCGTGTGAAGCATTAGGTCTACTTGGTGACGACAGAGAGTGGGACATTGCCCTTGAAGAGTCGGGTGTATCAGCATCATCCGCACAATTGAGAACTCTTTTTGCTCAGATTTTGGTATACTGTGATGTGTCGGATCCACCTAAGTTGTGGAGAAAACATTGGGAGGCAATGCAAGATGACATCCCAGCCAAAATATCAGAGGCGACGGGCATTGTAAGTTATCATGTTAACACTCCTGAATTACAAGACCATATTCTGTATGAGCTGGAAACAATACTGAATGGATTTGGGAAATCTGTGAAAGAATTTGGGTTACCATCTCCTTCAGAGCGTCTGCTTAAAGATCTAAAGAACAAGCTCCTTATGGAGGAAAAAAATTACAAACGCGACACACTCATGCAAGAGACTGCCCTTTTGGTTCCGAAACTGAATCAAGATCAGAAAGAAATATACGACCTGATTATCAACGCGTCCCAAGAAAGTAGACAGGAATTGTTATTTGTGTACGGTCATGGTGGAACAGGGAAAACATTTCTCTGGAAAACAATCATTAGCTCTCTTAGATCCCAAGGAAAGATTGTTTTGGCTGTAGCTTCATCGGGCATCGCATCTCTGCTTCTACCTGCCGGACGGACAGCTCACTCTAGATTCAAGCTTCCACTGGAGTTGACAGACGAGTCTGTTTGTCACGCCAAAAAACACAGTCAGTTGGGAAATTTGTTAGTTGAAACTAACCTTATTATTTGGGATGAAGCTCCGATGAATGATAAGCGTTGTTTTGAAGCGTTGGATAGAACACTTAGGGATCTGATGAACGCACCTGAGACACTTTTTGGAGGAAAAACAGTTGTTTTGGGAGGTGACTTTCGGCAAACCTTGCCAGTAAAAAAAGGTGCTGCAAAACAAGAATTGATCCACGCTTCCATTGCCGACTCTTACTTATGGTTGCACTTCAAAATTTGCACACTCAAACAGAATATGAGGCTTCTCAGGTCTGCTATAAGTGACGATGAACGGGAACGATACAAAGTTTTTGCGGAATGGCTTCTTGATGTAGGCAACGGTGAAGTAGGCGAGGCTGACAAAGATAACAATGAAGACACCTTTTGGATCACAGTTCCACAGCAATATTGTATCAACCCCAGTCAACAGGCATTGTCAGAACTCATTAATTTCATCTACGATGAAGCCACACTAAAAACACCAACTGCAAGTAGTTTCCAGGAAAAAGCAATAGTGTGTCCGAAGAATGACACTGCAGACGCTGTCAACGCTAGGATTCTATCCTCAGTTGAAGGTGTGACAAAAACATACTTAAGTAGAGACGAGGCGATTCCAATGGGCAGAGAAACAAGTGAAACAGATATGCTTTACCCAATGGAATACCTAAACATAATTACATTTCCCGGTTTCCCGCCCTATGAATTACAGCTAAAGGTGGGATCGCCAATTATGTTGCTTAGAAATGTCAATCTGTCAGGAGGTTTATGTAACGGCACCAGAATGATAGTCATATCTCTAATGTCAAGGTTGATTGAGGCACAGATTATCACAGGAACAAGAGCCGGTGAAAAAGTCTTCATACACAGAATTCCACTTACACACAAAGATCCCAGCCTTTCATTCACCTTCAAACGTACACAATTTCCTATTAAACTTTGTTATGCCATGACTATAAACAAAAGTCAAGGACAGTCTCTTTCCAAGATTGGCGTCTACTTACCCGAACCAGTGTTTAGCCACGGTCAGTTATATGTAGCATTGTCAAGAGCAACATCACCAGACGGGTTGAAACTTCTCATAAATCAACAAGACGGCGATCCACCACACACCACTAAAAACATCACCTACAAACAATTCCTGAAAAGCGTACAAAACAAACAACAGCCTAACCACGCCAATATCAGAATCTGCTAACAAACAGACAGATAAAACCGCTACATTAGACACCACTTATGACACTAGCTCTTTAGAAAAGCACACATTAGATTTCTAAAACAATTTATCAAACCACAAATAGAAAAAAAAATCTAACTAATCTGTTGTTATTATTAGCTACTTTATAAAAACATTATTAAAAATGCTAATTAGACCCTACTGTTGTTAAATGTATGTATTTATGTAACTCCACTGCTGTTAAATGTATGTATCTATGTACTTCAGTAGCAAACTCAGTTTTTCTCCTTCAGTTTATACATGCCTTTTTTAGCTTATTATTCTCACTAAACTGCTAATTTGTTATTTGTAGGCCATTCATACGAATGTCTGTAACAGCTATTGCATCTCTAAAAGTTGGACAAGAAGATTGCGTAATAGAAGCAAAAGTATATCGGAAATGGACCTCCAAAAGTATTCCAGAGATGAAAGATCAAGCATTTTGTTGCATTCTAATAGACAGAGAGGTAAACAAACAAAAACTAAAAACATCTTGCTTGCTGCAGTCATTAATGCGCCATGGTATAAAAAATTTGAAAAACTGTTTGCAGAATACTGCAATACAGGCAACCATGGACCTCAGAAGTCTCACCTATTTTGACCAACTGCTGAAACTAAAAAAGGCGTACAGGATCTTGAATTTTATCTGCGAAAACACCAAGCCATACCAGCAGACACTAGAAAACAAAGTAAGCTTGAAATTCGGACAAATAACATCTTTTGAAGTTCTGCCTGGAAAAGAAATAACACCCTGTGTTTTCAAGTCATTGACGACATCAATAAATTTCACAATATACCTTTTGAATTATACGTGTTTGCTAACTTGTAAACGTTAATTAATCGCGTATGCCAAAAAGATAAGCGTTCAATGTAAACGGCACCAAACATTAAAGGTTTAGCATCAAGCAAGGGTTATATAATTAGGTGAGTTTTAAGGATATTATTAACTATTGTTCATTTTATTTTTATCGGATACGTAAAGTGTATACGTTTCACGATAAATTGCGTTAAGGCACTCCCGGAACCACAAAAACTTTCCTACGCTTCAACAAATACCCACTTTTATACCCAATACACAAAAAATTTCATAAATATATCATGTATATCTTTGTTTTGCCGAAAATCTTGCATCATATACAAAGATATACATGAAAATTTAGTTTAAACTTGCAACTTGGTCAAATTAGACACCATACTTCATAAATGGCACCATTCCTACCATAGCCTTGACCAAGACTAGGACCATGGCCATTCCTAAGACTCTTTTATGTCCCCTTGACTAACCTAACATGTTTACTACTTATACATTGTGCAAGTAACAAAGGAAAGACTCATAACATTAACACTTGACCAAAAATCAAACAAAATCACCTCCTTTGCTCATCTATATGCTTACGCAACAAAGCACCCCTTTACCAAACCCATACAAAATTTTCTACAATCCATACACTTCTATATACATCTATTCTAAGATATACTAAGGCATTTGCAAGCATTGAATCACCATTTCCAAGTATTTCTCAAGTAAAAGAAAGCTAGGGTTTCTTAAGTGCAAGCTTGGTTTTTGTGGCTAAACAAGGGTTTAGTACTTGTACATCATCATCATCAACCTCGATATGGTCCACTTGAACTCTTTTATGTGTAATAACTTATCATTTTAAGCACATGATTATTGTAAGTTGTACTTAAATCACCATTTAGATTATATTCATGAAAATAAAAGTTTATACTTGAAATGATCATTTTACCACACTTTATATACATGTGGGGAGTTATTACTTACTTCATGTTAAAAAGGGATGAGAACTATTGTATCAAGTTATTTGGTGTAAAAGGTGATTAATGGGTAATTAGGGTTTTTCATAGTTTCATACTATGTTTTAAGTTAAAGAAATACATAAGACATGTTAATATTGATTATGGGGACTCTTAATCATGGTTAATAGAACACTAAAATAAAGTCTCATGGAAAGAAATGCACTTGTACACACTTGGTTATGTATAAGAATGATTATTGACAAAACTAGTAAATTAAGGTTACTTAAGTAAAGTTATGGTTTTAAAGTATGTTAATGGATTTGTTAACATGGGTAACTTGGACACATAAGGACTATTATGGACAATAAATGCAATATGGATTATATATAATATAATGATATATGGGACATGTGGTAAAAGTATCAAAAAGTAATAAAGTATAAAGAAAGATCAAAAATGGGATTCAACAAACTCTAGCCAACATTCTGTCCAAAAGTCGCATTTTTACATATCCATATTATATTCTTATAAGATAATACATTTCACGACATTCCGAAAAGGTAAGAAACTTTGTTCAACGTGAATTAATAACGAAAAAGTTACGTTAAAAAACGATTAAAACGTTAATAAACGAAGTCGTAAGTAAATTTTTATAAAAACATTTTTATAAAAATTATAAACAGCAAGGGTTAACATTTTTAATAAATAATACACATTTTTAGGATTCCAAAATGATAAGAATCGTAATTTTTCAATTTATAACGAACGAGTTATGAATTTCGCGAGTTTACGACAATTAATACTTTTATAAAACTATTTTTATAAAAGTTACTATTCATGACAGAAAGTTATATTTTTGTAAACCTCATAAATATATATAACTTTCAAATACGAGAACGTCCTCGAAAGAATCATTAAAAACGGAGCTATAACGAATAAAATACGACATTTACGGGTTTTACGACGACAAATACGAATTTTATAAAACTCATGTCTGTCATGAACAGTAAAAGTTACTGTTCATCAGGGGATAAAATTTATAAAAATGTCAAATATCGATAACCCGTCTTAATACGAAAAGATGGACATAAGAAACGCGAGAATCGGGTTTAAAACGCGAAAGTTACGCCAGTTTTACTAAACGGTAATTATAAACGTTTTAACTTATTAAACACAATTTTACCAAAACCATTAGTTGGTGATTGAGCTATATAGAATATTATGTGGTTATCAAAGTACTATATTACTAGGGAGTTTCATAATGAGGCCTCTCCGGATGGCGTTTCGACGAGTTGTTGGATTTACGATTTAAAGTGTCCTAACTCCTCGAACGTCATGTCATGACCTCTTTAATTATGATAGCCCGAACGATAGTACGATGTAACAACTATTAGATTATATTCAATGTTGTTAGATTAAGTACTCGGTACTTATACGACCTTAATTTAATTAGGTTGCATTTGATCAATTCGCGTGGCGCGTTATTTGTGATACACTTGGCATTACTCACTCAAGGTGAGTTCATAGCCCCACGTTTCTACATGCTTTTGTTTTTACAAAGTTTTTGGGGTGAAAAACATGCAATGCTTTACAATTGGACACAAGTGGTTAAGTTTCATGTTATGATTACGTGTTGCCTAAGTAGCGATAACCCATATCTGAGCCCATTATCATGAACTGTTAATTTCGAGCACGAATGTTATAAATAGATCTATTGGGTTTGACAACCCCGTTCGGGTGATTAGCTATCACTGGACAAACGAACGTATACCATGTCGAATATAGGATGTTGCGGGTTAGAACATCACCACGGGCAATGTAGGCCATTAATTTGGTATTCATACACGTCAAGCTTCAGTGTCATGAGCTTAGAGCAACGTAATTACATTTATATGATGTCTGCATCTGTTGCATTATCATACACTTGGGGAAATCTTGTGGTCCTACAATATATGATTTATCAAACCTATGAATTCACCAACATATTGTTGACGTTTTAAAGCAATGTTTTTCAGGGAATCAATAAGCACAAGGTGCGATGGATACATTGGTGGTTTTGATTTGGATGTCTTGCATTAAAGATTTTGTCGCATTTCATTTTGTTAACTGTTATGGGCTGAAAATCTTTGTATTTTGATTAAGTGAACAAGTTAAGCTTCGGGCTTATGTAACAAATATTGTGATAAATCCAATGTATCGTTTTCAAACGACTTTTTAGTCGTTCTATATATATCTTGTGTTGTTGATTCATGAAGTAACACGCCCCGGACCCATATTCCGCTGCGACCCAATTTGGGGGTGTTACATTCTGCCTGGAAAAGAGTCTGAATTTCCAGAACATCATTTTGAACTCATATCATACAATCAGCTGTCATCGAGAGTTCCTTATCAAGACAAACAAGATTCAAAGATGATATATCCAATACTAACATGTAGCATACAGCAAATTTAAATCTCCAAAACAAGTATATACTACCATTGCTAACATTACTACTGAACAGACTACTTAGGTCGTGTCCGCTCCATCAGTGATATCACACCTTTTCAAGATGCGAGCGGTCGTCAGAAGTATCGCAGAAAAGTAGACATTGAAAGCTTGGAGTAATTTTTTCCTACTGACTTACATTCTTACCTATTACACTTATAATGTACAGTTAATTCACATACGTAGCTAGTCTGATGCTTGGAATGTTGTTGAGTTACCATGTAGGATGATACTTGCCACCCCAATTTATTAAAGAAAATTGAAAGAATTACCACCTCCAATTATCATCGTTGTTAGCTCCTGCCGCGTGACAAAATATAGAGGTATGTTTTACCACTCTAACTAACACACTAAAATCTTGAAATGTAATATTGATTACAAATACCACATATACAGATGTACAGCTATCAGCTACTCCTGCAACTTATTATTACATAAATCCAAAGAACCAAGAAGCTGAAAATGCGTACAAAATGTAAGTAACATCTAATATTTCACATTCGCAGAACATAAATATGTTTACACAATGTAGAACTAATATACAACCATAATGCGACTCAGGTTCGAAGACAAATACAGTCTCAATCCACCTCTTCAAGTTACTAAGTACCGGTATGATGACCCAGAACAAGAGAAGACACGTAACAGACAAACGTTGTACGCCTTGCTGCAACAAAACCCGACAACCTTCAAGGTTTGTAAAAAAAAGGAAGAGATAAACACCTTACATATACCGATTATAACAATCAGCAATTGTACATTTACTGCAGGGAGTGCGCTTTACATGTGAGGCAATGATCACAAGCCTCAACAACAAAAGAAGTTGGAGCTACGCATCATGTAGCCAGTGTAGCAAAGCTTCGACAAAAAGAAATGGAGTCAACACGTGCGAAGACCACGGGGAACAGGAGCCACCAACATATAGGTATTCCTACAAACAAAATTAACCTTTCTAATACCCATTTTTTATCAACAGTAATGATTCATCAAAATAAATAGGTACAATTTCAAAGTTACAGTAGCTGATGGAACGGCGACTGCAGAATTCACTTTTTTCACCGCCGCTGGTCAAAAGATCACAGGTCATCCTTGCTCATATCTGAAGCAAAAATACGAAGCCACAGATACATCTCAGTTACCAGTTGAAATGGTGAATACAATTGGTGAAAAACACATCTTCCAGATCGAGTTTGATCCATCTACACAAAAAGGGGCTGGACGATTCATAGTAAATGACATTCTGGACATCAACCCACCAGCAGAAAAACGAAACACGGGTACGTTCTAATTTCAGATACTTCTATAGAAACTGCATTATTATCTTTTAAAAATAGAGCCACAAAAATGAGAATACTAAATTGGTAACATAATCAGGTCAAATAATTAATGAATCAACCAGCAAAAACAAGAGTGTAACTACTGAATTGGCTACAACCACGCCTCCAACAACTATACATTCGACAAACGAAGATACAAGCATGTCAGGTATATATTATCATTTACATTCTAAAGCACCAGCATTTAATATATACATGTTTATTGACTCGAATATCACACAAAAGAATTGCACAAAACGATTCCATAACGCGTATACAGAACAAATGTTACGCCATCACTAAATTTAAACATCTATAATATGAGCTATATAGACCAAGTAGAAACAAAAAAAAAGGCAGATTGACAACATTTAAATAACAGACTCGATTCATTCTCAGATACAGGCCACTTGCACACACAAGATTATACAACAATAGATTTAAAACACACAACATAAAATACAAATGAGCCCAGACCTAGCTTACATAAAGGGCATTATTTCCATACTCCAACTTTATCTTACACTAAACACACCATCTCCACACGTCTAACACATGACAAACACACAAAACACATCAGCATTCAGAAATCCAAGTTCCCCTTCAGCTTCTCAATGAAAATGTCTTTTTCTTTAGCCCTCAGCTCAAACTCCCTACCAATTATTTGCAACTGTAGCAGGTTTGGAATATCCTTACCCTGAACCTCCTTCATAAAAGCAGCCATCTTATCTGGCACATCCCTTCCCGACAACAGCTCAAGTTCATCAACAAACCGCTCTCTTTCATCAACAATAGCAGTCACATGAGCACACAATGCGTTTATCTCTCTAGCCAGTCTCAAATCCGCAGCAACTTCCCTGCGACAGCGGAGTATAAACTGCGACTCCCAATCCAGTTTCCTAGCGCTATTGCGAAGCTCATCACAGATTGGTAATGCTGCCATTGAGTGTGTTTTTTCTTACCTACCAATGCAAAATACAGTCACTCAACTCCCTTTAAATAACCATTTTGCAAAACATCCTGACCACAAAAAAAAAACAAAAAAAAAACCCCACATGCCTTTACTGTAAAGCATTTGTCCCATTCCTCTTTCAATCCAAAACAGTTCAGTCTACAAACTTTCATAAAGCTACTCATTTCACACTGAATTACCTACCTGTATTTGGCATTTATTTGCTTATCTTTATATGCTTTTTCTGTTCACATAGCTAGATACCACAAAACAACCATACAATCAAGAATATAAATTAAACTACTTCTCTTTTTCATAAGCAATTATATCTGCATCCATCTGCATTCACAAAAAAAACTATTTTCTTATCTTTATACCCTTTTCCTGTCGACAGATCGAGACATGTTTCATAACCCGAAAATCACAAAATATGTTAAAGCTTCTCTATAATTTACTATGATGTTTTTTTATCACTGAGTTGATATGTATCCATCCGTCCAAACACTGATTGTGAATTATGTAATTATGAATTAAAATTTTAGCAACCAGACCTTCAATGACAACTTAGCAGGAGATAAGTATGCAATAGAAGGTATTTTAAGTCCCTAGATGTTAGGAAGTATTTTTGAGAAAAATCCTGAAATGAAAAGTGAGAATACAACTGATATTTTCTGTAAAATATCTGAGACGAAGGTTCAAACCCACGAGTCTCAAACTAAACAGAAAATGTGAACCCATACAATATGAACCGAAATCTGGAAAACGAGTATCATGACAGTGACTGATCTGCAACTTATTGAATATAGTATTTGAGTGGATACTAACACGATCTTTGTAAGTTCCTTTGCTTTATTTTGAGGTGTTTCGATTTATAAAGTTGCAGCCACTATCCAAACGGCCTTCTATAAAGTTGCAGCCATTAACGCTTTTTGCAATCTCATTTTCAAAGCTGCAGCCGCTAATGGTCATGTCCAAGTACCTTCTAAACCAGATTTTTATAACGGACAGTCCCCTTTAGGCTTTTACTCGGACCTAATTATATACTTAATCAGATCCTCATTAACCTTGAAATGACCTGATTACGAAACTAACCAATCATGTTTGCAGGAACACCCCCAGACAACGCAATCTTCTCAGCAATACCCCGTACCCTTCCTGAAACAGAGCATCCACAAAAAGATAGTCAAACTGTTGCAGTACCAGCAGAACGAAAAGCGCGCTCTGCAAAAAGATCTCTACAAGACGACCTGTCACTTGAAGCCAAAAAAAAAAGAAGACTAGAATGTTTGTTGTTGCAGTCTCACATAGTAGTTATGTTTATGTGTCTTAGAATAATAAAACTTAATCGCTTAGTTTAACACCTGATGGTGAAAAACAGTCTGTAGCTACAGGTGCCTGTTGCACATTTTGGACATCATCGCGTAGTCAGTGTCTGTACGTAATGAATGATTTTAGAGCTTCAGTTACCCACTACACCTTTTGAACATCTCCAGTTTCGTAAATCAATAATCGCCTTACTTACGCAATGGATCAGTATTTTTTCAATCGTGCGTGTTGATTTTTAAAATGAACCAGCAAGTTTTAAACCCGCGCTCCGCAGCGAAGCGCGGGTTAAAGATCTTGTTTAATTTGAAAGATGAAACATCATTGTCCGAATGTGATGAAGAGGAACAAAACATTTTATACTTTAACGATCTATTTCCTTTTAACGTAATTTATCCCGATGATTCGAAATCGGATAAGGATAATGATGATGATAAAATCGATATTAAAAAATCTTCAGGAGGTAATTTGATAAATACCGATGATGGTGCCTATGCACATAGGTCAAATAAGCTTTTGGAAACAAGTCATGATACATCAAATAAATTTTTCAAAACTAATACTTTTTACAAAGAATTAGGTTTTAATATCATGACTTGTAATTATATTATCAAAGGGATGCTAATAAATCTTTTTAAGAATTTATATGTGCCATTTGGTATCCCGATCGATCCCAAATTGTTTTATAAGGATGGGATTAAATTGGGGCAAGTCTAACTTAAATACTTTTCTGTAAACAAAAGTGCTTGCCGGGAGACAACCCGGAATGTATTTCAATTTTCTTATTGAGTCTGTCTTTCCAGACTGTATATATGGCATATCTAAACCCCATGGATACGGCGTATTGACTATATGGACGTTATCCAGTTTTTAAATTTTTGTACTTTTAAAAACTTTATTGTCAGTTTAGTCTATACGGCGTATTCGATTCAACGAATACAACGTATTAGTCAACTGAACCGTACTTAGGGTTTTTAATAGAGGGTCTCAATACGGCGTATCCTGAGGTATGGATATGACGTATTGACTTCCTGTACAGTTTTAGGTTTTTATTTCAAGTATAACCAACTAATACACGAAGATAGAATTGCACTTGTTTTTCCTATATTTTGCACAGGACCTCGCTGGAAAGAAATCGACAAAGTTGGTGAAGTATCTACAATCTGGAATTCTTGCTCACTAAATCAACAATGAAGAATCTCTACCGAGCAAATACCAGGGGAGTTTCTCATTCTAATTCTTTTTAATTCCCATTTTTAATGTTTTATCCATACAACAAGGACGTTGTAACATCCGAAAATTTTCGAATTTTTAAATGACGATTACACCCTTTGACTTTTTGGGTCTGGCTTGACTTATAAGAACGATCATCTAAATCGCGTATTCACGACTCAGACCCTAAAGCAATTTGATGTAAAACGATATTTCAGACAACTTTTTAGTTTTACCCGAGACTTGAAAACAAGCAGAAGAGGGCTAAAACAGCCCCGCAAAGTTTTGAAAACTGCACACAACGGGTACCGACACACAAAAATAATTAAATTTATTTTTAATTATCACTATTTATTTAATAAAAATATTAAATAAAATTATTTAATATTTTACTTATTTAAGCGTTGTTGATAACGCGAATATCCGAGTTAAAATTTCTTTTTATTTTTAACCAAGTCACAAAATAGATAATAAACGTTTTAAATAAATTTTATAAAACGTTTACGAAAATTAGTCGAGTGAATACTCATTTTTATCAGAAAAATGATTCGGAAAACAATGGCGCAAGTTTCAAGAGTTGAATCATCCGTAAAGTCCTTCAAACGAGTCCCGAACCACTTTTATCAAAACTATATAAAGAAAGTTACCAAATGAACCCTCAACTATATTAAACTTATCACTTCATATTAAAGTTTTAGTATAAATATAAAAATTTTATATCTTTTTTTCATTTCACCTCTTAAACACACACACACAATTATATCTCTCTCCCTTCTCTCCCATAATATCCGGCAGCCACCAGCCACCGCCGGCCATCACCACGCCGCCGCCGGAAAACTTTTCCGGCGGGCTTTTCCGGCGAAGACCAAATATACTCCTTATCAACCGATCTATCCGATCCCCACACCCACTCGCGGTCACGCGCCGCCCCCTCTCTCACTTCGGCTGCTGTCCCACGACAGCCCACCACCACCCTTGAAAAGCGTTCAATCAAGTTTTTGCGGAAGTCTTTGTCTTTAAAACTTGAGCTTTCTATGATAGTATTGTCTTCCGATGAATTGAGCATTTGAATGGGATTGAGGTTGCCGTTACCACCGTTTGACCCCTGCAGTTACGTGAAGTGATAAACGAGAAAATTTAATTTGTTAAATCAATCGACGTGTCACTCGTTAAAGTAGTTTTTGTAACACATCGCGAGTGTCAGTTTTTTTATATCAAAATTCATCAACCGTCATTCATTTACAGACCAAATCGATATCCAGTTGTCATAAAAGTTTGATTCCATATAAATCTCGCAAGTCCACCTACCGCATTGCTGTTTGATTATGACACTGAAAGGATTTCCATTTCGTCATTGTGAATACTAAAGAGTGATCACTTGAATGTTCCTGGCAAATACTCACAATGAAATTGCGTAGGACTCCTTAAACAGCTTGTGATCCTTATAAGATGATGTTTCAACAAGTGTTTGAAATGGAATGTGTCCTATCGAGATTTGATGATCTCTTGCTCTAAGAATCGATTAGTGCATTTTGGTTTTAGTACACGGAGGCTGGAGCATATTGCCACCTATTCAATATCAACAATCTCTGAGTGAGAAGTCAAAAGATAACCGAGTGGCTCTCCGTGACAAAATGAGACAATTTCTGTTAAGAGAAACCTTGAATGGCTGGAAGGTTGATGCATTGCATCACTGGGTCCCATGATGTCGTTTTCAAAGTCATCAATCAACTGCGATTCTGACAGCATATGGTATTGACCCGGTTTCTGCTTAAGTTGATGTGGAGGGCTCTATTGTTAGACCCTTTATCCATTACATTTCCTTTTAATTCTTCACCGCCTCAATGCTTACCAGACTTATTACCAACACCTTGTGGTGATTGTTCCAAGTGATAGCTCAATCTTAGTCGGTCATTATTCCCAAGATATAATCATCTTCATCATACCTAAGGACTGCTATTCAACTTTGGCTTATCCTTGGGTAGATCCTCCGGGTCTGGTTAGGATCATAGGATTGATTCCTAACCTAACCACCTATGACTTTCAAATTCGTCGTGAAATTAAGATGTTTGTTGGGTAAAAGATCGAACATAAAACCTTAGTTCCTTCACACAATGAGTCGAATAGATCATATTTTCATTACATTATTTCTCCCTTTATTTTAAATAATAAACACTTAGTTTTTTGAAAACCTTGTATTAAAATATGTCTTGAAGAATCTGTGGAAAAAAATGTCAGCAGGAAATGGTTTTGGACATTTAGATAATGATTTAGAATACATAAAATTGTCGTTTTTGATGTATCCAAGAACATAAAAACTTTGGTTTTTTTGAAAAACACCCCCCTCAAAAATAGGACCAATTGAGAAATTGACATCTTGTGAGAACATTTGTGAGGGATGGAGTGTCTGAACACACAATTTTGAAAGATTATGATTTTGTCATCGAGAAATTCTTGACAAAATTATGTTCAACCGTATTTGAAAAATCAGATGTTAGAGGATTTCTCTCTAAAAAACGTTAAGGGTAGCGCACTTGAAACGTACACATCCTTTTTCTTGAGCTAAAAACATTGAATGTCTTAAAGAACAACTCAAGACCGAGAAAAGTTTGAATCTCGTTGTTAGGTAAGTAGCTTTTTTGGAATAAACTTTCCTTTATTTTGAAGTCCGGTTAGTACTATACATTTGCACATAAGCGGGGCGGGGGGGAGGGGGGGTGGGAGGAGGGAAAGGGGGTGTGGGGTGGAATGGGGAGGCGAGGGGTTGAAACTTTTTTTGAAAACTCTCAGCTCGAACTTCATTTACACACACCTGTCATGTTAAACGCCATTTCTAAGCACGTAAATGTTATCAGATTCCAAGAAGACCATGTCGACGAAGAAGCTTTTTGAAATTTCTTGATTTTCTGATTGTATTTATTACCTGTTTATACCCTCAGCATTGCTATATGATGGTGGAATAGTAATTCCAACTCTTTTCGTGATGTAGCTATCTTGACTGCTAGAGGAACAACTTTTGGAACCAACTTTAAACTTGACGGTTCATTGCTGTGGTCGTGAATTCCGAGTTCTGAACGGTTATGATCCGAGAAGTCATTGCCATGAAGACCGAGGCTTGAACTCTGGCTGCGCATCAAAACATCATTGCTTTGGCATCCAGAGTCAACAATGAATAGGAAGAGTTGTACAATCTCAAGAGAATTAGGAGACGCTGGAACACTGGACAAATTGGATCTAAAGGAATTTGATATCTTCAAGATATTTCAGTTATCAAAAAGACAATGGTCTATAGTGGGACTAATACTTGTTGATTCGATCATCTTTCCTAACCTTATGCATCCATCATCTTTTTGGTCCTAAGTGGCTTTTTGTGTCCATGTATAACCTGATGACTCCTCTTAGCTATCCACCATTTCCATCCTGATTTGTATTCCTCATAACAACTTCTTATAGTAACTCTTGCTTGATTTTTGAATAGAGGTATCTGATGCAAAGTTTTTTTATGGGGTTTTGCAACAGATTTTGTTCGCTTTTCTCTTTGGGTTTACTAGCACTGAATAGGCACTACATTAGGCCTTCTTAGTTTCTAAGCATTCACATTGTTTCAAGTATCGAGAACACAAGCATCAGGATCGGAATTAAACACACATTTTCCACAATCACACCAACAGCATATTGCATTTGAGTTCTTGAGTTTAAAAGTCATACACGCAGTTACAGACTTTGTTTGCTTAGAAATACTAAAAATCCTAATGGTTGTTCTTCTACTTCCCTTCCTTTGTAACCTTCACACTTGACTCATGTTTTGTCAACGACCTTATCTTTCACTTGATAGCTCTTAAGCTGTGGTCTGCTAACACTAGTAGTGTGAATTACTCCTGAAGATTTAGACATGTGAGGATTAGTATTCCTAGAAGCATGAGGCAACTGTGGTGTTCTAGTTTGTGTTGTGGTGGAGGCAATTCTAAACATTCCTGGTTTAAGCACATTTGTGTTTCGAACCGCTTGGTTTCTATTCTGAGGCAAACTCTGTTGAGTGACTGGTTTAAATAAACCATCCGACACATTAGTTTTATTAACCGACTTATTCGTTTGAAAATTTCTCATTTCAGGAGAATTTGAAAAAGGAGTCGGTTTTCCTAAAACTGATGGTTTTGGAATCTGTTGAGCATTTGGTTGTCGAACAACATATGTGTTTATTAAACTGAGTTCGCACAGACATCCTTTTGTTACCAAGAAGAGTTTCCTTTACTCATTTACCACCATGTTCTTGTCTTTTCATTTGAGCTTTCAAATCTTGTATTTCATGATATTGTTCAACGATCATTTCGAAATTACATTTGAAGCATTTCTTTGCAAACTGGTTTGTTTTTCATCTGTTCTTTACAATGCAATGTTGTAAAAAAGTCAAGAGAAATCGAGTGTTTTTCAAGTTTAGCAAAACCTTCAAAAGCTTATTATGAACTTCTTTGTTAACAATTCAGTTTGTTCAGAAAGCTTTATTGTGCAAGACATCACATTCTTTGACTTATATGATACAACAGTGTAATTTAGTATTAGCATTTTAAATCAGCACAGAGAATGTCAAATATGAACATGTAACATCTTTAGACACATAAACACACTCGTCGAAAGTAGATCAAATATTTTGAAAAATCAGCCTTTTCTGATTCAAGTTCGTCAAGCTACCTTCAAGGGAATTAACTACTCCAAATCGACATTCATATCTCTTTTTAGTTCATGAATAAAACAATGACTGTCTAGTTATAAGTTTTGGTCTGAAAAGGCATTAATAAGATTTTGATCAAAACTTCCATACGCTAGCAATTGGTTATGAAATGCACTACTAGTATGATTAGACCAAGTATGTTACAAATTGTTTCTAAATGATTGAAGTTGTTTGTCCATTTCGTTATAAAAGTAGTTACATTTACCTAATGGATTTAGACATGGGTAGAAATCCAACGTTTTTAGCAATGTTTGGCTTTGTCCAAAACAAACGTTCTCCAAAATGTCTTTCCTAACTTCTTTAGCGCGATCCAACTGATCAAAGATAGGCTTTTGGATGGGTGTTTGAATAGTTTTCATATAGAACTGCGTTTTGATATGTGTAATTATATGTTTCACTTGTCTTATCCAATTTTTGATCTACTCGTCTTTTCAAGAGCACTATCTCTTCCCCATCGGGTCAAAATCTGTTTGCAGGATCAGAAGAATCATATGGGATCTCATACAAACGAGGCTAATCAGATGAGCTTTCTTGAGGGTACTTTGGATTAAGCAAAGGTTGATCTACCATGTACGTTGCGGCATTTGGTGCTAACATGTGAATGGTCTAATGACTGATATGCGTTTAAAAGAATTTTCATTTAAAAACTTTATTTGTTTGTCCATTTCAATCATCGTGTCAATGTCTCTTCCTTCCTTAACCTTTAGATCCGTAATAACCTTAGTTTTCTCTTTGAGTTGACCTTCAAATTGTGACCTATTTAACAGACTCTTTTTGACTAGTTCATCGTGTTTCTGATTGACAACTGAAATTTCATAGGCTTTAGTTTTCAAACCCTCTTGTATGTCAATGTCTTTACGAGCTAATAGTCCTAGAGTTTCATTTAACTTTGTTTGAAGTATTTTATAATCACAACCGTAGTCCTTAGGGCCGTGTACTTCTCAAGCTCAGTCTGTTTGGTCTGAAGTGCAATCAGACAACTATCCCGACTGCTAGTAGCCTCCCCTAGAGCCCTACTAGTCTCATCAAGGTTAGTTTTGCACTCCTTCAGTTCTTGAGTTAATGATGCGTTTGCTTTCTTTAATTGCTTTAAAATCGTTTTGTTTTCCTCAGTATCAAGAGTTAAATTTGCAATTAAATTAGCAAGCGCAGCACAAACGCTCATACAAGCAGCACATACTGCACATTTTGTCAACCTGATTATCATATTACATATATTTAATGAATCAGGAAGTGACATTACTATCATCCTTCTTCCCAATACAATAAGTGTCCATTAATGGATTTAGGTTGCTCAGAATGTCGTCTTTCATTTGCAAACACATTACTTGCATCATGATTTTGTACCTGTTCCAATGGCATATCAATAGAACTTGATTCTACAGGTAAGACTTCCTGAATCTTTGCCATGAAACCGTTATGTGCTTCCAATTCCTTCTTTTCAATCTCTTCATCTGATACAATCCCACTGCTTGTTTCATCTCCTGAACTTGTAACCGATGATTGAACCTCTTGAACTTTGCACTTTTGAATCTGCAACTGTCTTTCACTCAACTTTTTCAACTTCATCTTAAGCTCTTGCTCATGACTTGCTCTTTCTATTATACATTGCTCAATGGAGTCCATGTTTTGAATTATTGTTTCCTTGAAGGTTTGAGCTTCCATGGAAGTGTATGCATTAAAATCTTGTAATATTTCCCGAGCATTTGTATTATACTTGGAAAGCTCGAACATCTTTGAATGTATGAAATGTTCAAACTGCCCTTTGATCGCACGCAATTCAGAATTGGAATCCTTCTCGTGAAGTGTTTCATTGCTGAATTGCATTTCCAAATTCTGCATGTTTCGAGATAGCACAGACCTGAAAAGTCCTTCATTCGCATCAAAGAGTCGGTGAAAACCAAATATACCACGTTGATCGAAACGACGACACGAACACGATGATATAAGTCTTAAGTCCCGTCGTTTAACGTCACTCGAAACCAAAAAACCGAAAATTTATTAAAACGTGAAGAAACTCGTTCAAGCTAGAAGAGAACCGAAAATTTTGTTCTTGTGTGTGATGTAGTTCGGTTCAAGCTAAACAAAAACTCGTTCGGTCCAAGTAAAAAAATTACTCGATCGGTCGTTGAGATTTTTACTCGTTCGGTCCAAAAAAAATTCAACTCGATCGGCTCAAGACTTTTCCACTCGTTCGGCTCTAACGTTTTCCACTCGTTCGGCTCTAACGTTTTTCACTCGTTCGGTTCTAACGTTTTCTTTCTCGTAGCAGCCAAGGAAGTATAGGACACAAAGAGGAGAAAAAAAGCAAAAGAAAGCGAAGCTATCTATGTCTTTTCAAACTGGAAAAACAAAAAAAGAAAGAAAAAAGAAGTAAAAACGTGTAATAGAGCCAAAGTAAAGATTTAAAACATTAATTAAAAAGTTGACTATTGAAACTTAAACAAAAAATAAGTTGAATCAAAAACAATAAGTTAGCTGTCAACAACAAAAACCACGAAACCCACCCGAGGCGACTGATACCAATTGTAGGATCCCGATAACACTTCACTTCATAACACGAATCAAGAACAAGAAATAAGAAAAGAGATAAAGATTTAGAGAGAGAGAAGAAAAAAAAATGTCTGCTAAAAACGTTATTGTTTTTTATTTTGAAAGTTAAATCAAAAAACGCTACGAAATTTAAAGCAAAACGCAACGATCTATAAAAACAAAACGCAGTTGACTTTGAATCAAAACGCAATGAACCATATTAATCAAAACGCAACTATTAGATTTGGTTTCAAAACGCAGCTTGAGATTTGGTCAAAAAACGCAAGCTTGATATTTGGGTCAAAAAAACGCAACAAAATAAAAAAATTTGGGCAGAGAATTCCTTAGTCAAAACGCATACACTGTCTTCAAAACGCAACCTGCAATCAAAACGCTAATGAACAAAAATGCAATCAATGAGCAAAACGCAACCAAGATCAAAACGCAACCAATGATCAAAACGCAACCAAGAACTTTGCCAGTAGATTCAAAACGCAACGACGAAATATATGACTTTTTATTTACCACCAAAAATCGCCTAAAAATCAACCCTTTTTGACCTTTTAAATTAAAACTTGATTTCTCACATTGCACAATTGTTACCTATGCCTAGATCATGCTTAATAACATAAGACTATCACACATCTAAGCACAAAAATCCGGGTTTGATTTTTTTTGACTTCAAATGACACACGGATTTGATCTTGTTGAACCACAAGAATCAACCACGAATCCACACGTAGTTCTGATGCCAATTGTAGGATCCCGTTAACACTTCATATAACACAACACGAATCGAACTAGAAAATAGAATTGGCGCGATCATCATGAAAACCGAAACTCAAACCCTGGTGAGGAGAACCCGCCAATTCCACGTTTACCCGAAAAGAAACCAGACGAATTATAATTCAAAAAAACCATGAGAGAATTCGTTATAGCACAAAAGACAGCGAATGATTTTGTCAAGAACCATTTCTACAATCTCAAAACCAAAGTCGAACAAGGACAAAAAAATCATCAAGTTACGATTTAAGACCTTGAAACAAAGTTTGGTAGAATTTCCGATCACCAATATTCAAGACAAACGGGTAAGCTACCTAGCAATGCCCAAACCAATCCAAAATCTTCAACATCAAACGAAAAACCTTGACCACCGCCTACTCGAAATGAGCACGTGAATGACGTATTCACACGCAGTGGTAAGACCTATAACCCACCAGCTAACCCAAACACCAAAACTACCGTCTTCCTTGACGATAGTGAAGACGAGGCCGAAGAAGTTGAAAAAGAGGCAGAACCTCTACCCAAGAAACCAACTCAGACCGATACACCGCCACTCAAGGCCTATAAACCAAAAATTCCATATTCACAACGTTTGAACAAAGAAAAAATGGAGGCATGATATGCCAAGTTTTTAAATATGATCAAAGAAGTAAGGATCAACGTACCCCTTGACAGCCCCCAAAGGGAGCGTTTTGGATATGGGTTCGGGCACCACGGGTGCGTTTGGCGGGGGGTTGTGAAAAATCACAGCATAGGTGCGTTTGATTTTGTTTTAAACATCACATGGGGATGCGTTTGGTTGCTTAAAACGCACGGTAGGGGACGTTTTGGTGGATATAGGAAACAACTAGGACCGTTTTTGGTTATAGCTGAAACGCTTAAAGGGAGCGTTTTGGGTTGGCTGTTAACACCAAAGGGAGTGTTTTGTTGTGCAGTCAACAAAATAGGGTGGTATGGTATAGTGGCAGAAATTAGGGCGCTGTTTGGGTGAGCAGAGTCAATAAGGGTTCGTTTGGTATAAAATTGATTAATGAAAATTATAAGGTTTTTAAATATTAAAAGGAGAGGTAATGGTGGTTTAACATGGTTAACTTAAGTGTAATGTTATTAATTTGTTTAGTAGATACAAATATATATGTTATATATTTAAGACATTATGTAGATATTTTGCAAACATGCGGTTTGTGAAAGTGGAAAAGAAAACATTCGGTTTATAAATATGGGAATCTGTTTTATGATGGAATAGACATGATGAAATTTATGAATTTTTTTCTATATATATGATTCATTAAAATCTATTAATTTAGTGACCCGATATTAAAAGGGACCCACCTAAGTTATATTTTAAAGACATATTAATTATACGGTATAAAAAACCCGTCAACGAACGAAAAACTTTTGTTTGCAATTAAATACAACAATTTTAGCTACGATCCGTCAGTGAGACGAAAGATTTAATTTTTAAAAATATTATTTTATAATTTATAATTGTACAACTAGAAAATTAATCATAACTTTGTAAAAGTTTTAAAAACATAGTGTACATTGTTGTAACTTTAAAAACGTATAAGATTTACCTTTATGATGAGAACTTGTTTTATTTATTAAGTGGTGATTTTCTAAAACGTGGTCGATTATTTTATTTAATCATTTACTTCACGTTTCTTAAACATATTTGCAAAGTATTATTATATTTCAAATTATTATGTTGATGTTGGTCTTATTATATAGTAATCATACGAATTATATAATTGTTTATTATTTATTTATATGTAATATATAGGGATATAGTACATACTCTGACTAATATGATTACATGTTAGAAATTACATATGCTTTTTGATTATTTATTTAAACCAACCACCAAAACATTCCAACTTTAAATCTAAAATCTTTTTATCATCGTATTACGTGATATACTCATTCATCGGGAAGAAACCAAGCCATATCACCCTAGGCTAGTGGGACTTGGCGTTAAGATTAACAGCAATTCTTGGTCGAGGCCGGTTTCAGTTCGTGTTTCGTCTTGTACTCTATGATGTACATTCCGCACAAGCGTTCTTCATCGTCTCGATGTGAGTTTATAGCCCCTTTTCACTTGTTTTATATTACTTTAAAAATCTCGGGGTGAGAAATCTTGTCAATACTACTTGTTTACTTATCGTTTTAAATGGTCTTGTGCTTTCATTCTACAAACCTTGGTTTACATACTTGATTTTTTGCAATTATTACAAAACAACTATATTACTTGATTGATTCAAATCTGGATTTACATACTATTTGCAATTGTCGTTAGTGGGATACATTATTTGACTTTAGTTTTTGTCACAAATGCATACTTTACATTTGAATGATTTTCGGTATCACGATTTGTTTGGCGCATGCGGGGCCAACAAGCATTACATGCCGGGTGTTCTGGAGGGGTCAACCCCAAATGATGGGAAAAAACATTATTTGTATCACTGCCCGATTTCGGGTAATCAAAGTCTAGTCACAGCGCATTGAAACTGGTATATCACTTGGAGGCTAAGTGAGCGCGAATGTTATGAAATAGATCTATTTCGGGTGTCGGATCCCTGGTTCGGGTTGATTACGCTATCGCACGGTAACGAACTGATCAGCGTTGATGTCCACGCAGGAATGATATAAAATAGATCTATTTCGGGATGACAACCCCCCGTCATCGGTGTGACTAGCCTATCACTAGGACACGAAAGTTATTAACATAGTCGGTTCACGTGGGGACTATAGGGCCCCGACAAATCATACTTGGGACATTTTGGTGACATTAAATTTCATCATGCTTATTTATAAAATCTTGGGATAAGATTGGTACTTTGGTAAACATAAATGGCGTAGTGCATATTTTATAAATATTTTACATAAGGTACTGTGACGAACACAGTGGATAATATATTGCGTTGGAAATTCACATTCATATTTAAATAATATATGAATCTCACCAATATATGTTGACTACTTTTAGCATGTTTTTCTAGGTGATTAGATGCTTGGATTATTTGATGATGCATTGGAGCTTTAAATTCAAGTTTGTCATGGTGATGCATATATGGGACAACT
The DNA here is from genome assembly GCA_026074375.1 of Tanacetum coccineum. Taxonomy (NCBI): domain Eukaryota; kingdom Viridiplantae; phylum Streptophyta; class Magnoliopsida; order Asterales; family Asteraceae; genus Tanacetum; species Tanacetum coccineum. The sequence goes on from BQNB010029883.1 coordinate 33,038, forward strand.
AGTTATTTTGATTTTCAGAATATCAACGAGAATGCTTTCTACAAACGCCACATTTCGAGGTGTTCTCTTGTATCTTGTGCTATTGTTAATATGGAAGTTAAAACGGGGCCCACTAGGACATACTATTTCGCTTGCGACACGATTTTTTGGGGTGTTAACAGATTGGTATTCAAGAGACCAAGGTTATAGGAACTAGGTGCATATTTTACCCTAGGACTATAACTCCGTTTTCACACGACAGTGAATCAACATTCAAACATTTTCAAAGTGATACACACTACTTGACTTACTTGCTTACAATATTGTTAAAATAGTGCTTACTTCCAATATATACATATATATTATTTGTATATGTTTACATCCCTTTTTGCCGATACATCTTGCATTAGTTTATAAAGTTAATTATATATAAATACATAGAGAAAGTGCATACACACTACTTGCTTACTTGCTTACATTACTTGTTACATTACGTGCTTACATGAAATACATATATATAATTTGTATATGCTTACATCCCTTTTGCGTACATCATGCATTATTTATATAAGAGTTAATTATATAAATACTAGAGCATTTCTTAAGACATTGTAAGTTAAACAATGGTCTCTAAGGATATTATTTTTCTTCATAGCGTTATACTATATTGTATTACACAGAGACCGTCATAATTTTGTTTACATGGAATTATGTATGAATCTAAGTATTTCAAGTCTTGTATGGGCGGGACTTGTAATATGAAGATTGATATGATAATTGCTATGTTAACAAAGCCCGTCACAGTTCTGTTTACATGGGATTATGTATGAATCTAAGTATTGCAAGTCTTGTATGGGCGGGACTTGCAATAGGAAGATTGATATGATAATCGCTATACCGATTCGTTCGTAGAGATCCTTTCCTTATTTTACTCTAACCGAGTACTCATTAACTGTCTTAAACTCTATGTTGATCTTCCCTGACTGTTTTACTCCCCGTCTCCGAAGACGAGTTTTAAAATCACTCGTCCCATACTCATTAGAAGCACATGCATCGTCATGCCATCCATCACCTTGAAGGTTATGAGAGTACGCGTATTGCACCGGGAATTATTAAGTAGGATGATTTATAATTTATTTATTTGAAAGGATTGGGACGCCTCTTCAGTTAAATAAATAAATTATAAATCACCGAACCATAAGTTTATCATTTCTTACTTACATAAATTTGGACGCTTCTTTATGTAAATAAGAAATTATAAATGAGTGGGCTTAATGGTATCCGATATGACACGAGTATGAACCTGAAATCGATGATCATCATAATCCGTTAAAAGGGGTCTAGAGACACAATCGTGTCTTGCCACTCAACAGAATCTTAAGACCTCACTTGAAACTACCTTATCTCATTTTTGAGTTATTACTTTTGCCGTTGCTAATCCTCGTGATCACGAACTGTTCGTGGAACTAACAGACTTGTTACACACTTGAGCTAATGGAGCTGATTCATCGAACTAACGACTGAGTACCATAATCCGCCGTCTATCGCATAAGCTCTCTCGCGAGCTCCTCTCATTTATTAAACTTTATTCTGGGAATATTGTTTCTCGAAATGTCCTAATTCTCGGCATCCCATCACCATTTGTTATAGTATTGACGTTATGGTCGCTGCTGTTGGGTCCTGGAGCGGTCCCGACTGATACAACTTTATCCAATAGGTTATGCAACTCCCCTTAAACGAGATAAACACCTATCGACGAAACAGATAGTTGGACTATTCATTTCGGGCCACTAGTAGGAAGACTTAGGTCGCGATACATCCTAGTACTGCCAAGTAAGTTGGGTACTTACATACATAAGCCACGTTGATGTGAATCATCGAACATTACAGAAGTCCCAAGCAAGGGACACAAAAGCAAAGCGGTGAGCATGCGGGCAAAGCAGACAATATTGTGGTCTGAGTAAGCGGGATGTTCGAGTGAGAGCGATACCAGTGGTGTTAATATCAATCATAAAACTTGTAACGATATTTTTCTAAAATATCTACCTTGATGGATTATATATCCTGGTCAACTTAGCCAAACTTTTGGTATGTTGAGAAGTGTCGAAACATCTAATCTTGCTGAAGAAAGTTATCATCGTCTTGCTTAGAAACGGTTTATCAGATTTCAAACCTTTTCTCGGTCACACAATCGGATTACACAAATTTATCTCGGGATCGGAGATTTTCTTTAAGGGTGGTTCTGTTACTTTCCGAGAATTTACGAATTTAGAATGACGATTCCATTCTTTGACTTTTTGGGTCTGGCTTTAGACTTATAAGACGTTCATTAAATCTCGTTTTCAACGAATCGGACTCTAATAGCAATTTGATGTGGAATGACATTCTGAAAACTTTTCAGTTTTACTCCGGACCTGGAAAAGAGCCGAAATAGGGCTTTAACTGCACCGCAAACTTTTTTCGATACATTTCATAGAGGACCACATAAATATAATTATATTTGTTTTTATATTATCAGTTTTTTATTTAATTAAAATTTTAAATAAATTAAGTTATCTTTTTTAATTAAAAGACGTTGTTGAGAACTGGAATATCTGGGTGGAAATCCATTTTTATTTTTGGACAAAGTGTAACCGGTTCACAAAATTGATTAACAGATAATTTTATTAATTGGTTATAAAATATTTATGTATATTTATCAAATAAATACTCTATTTTGAGAAGAAAAAATGATTTGAAAAACAATGGCGCAAGTTTCGAGATTTGAATCATCCGTTAAGTCGCTCAAATGAGTCCCGAACCGTTTTTATAAAAACTATACCAAAAATGTTACACTTTAGGTCCCTCAACTATTAAAACTTGTCATTTTAAATTGATATATATATAATATTTCATTTCATTTCATCTCATTTATACACACAAACTTATAACTCATCTCCCTCCTCTCTCTCCCTCAAATATCCGGCCACCCTCCAACCACCGCCGGCCACCACTCGCCGCCGCCGGAAAACTTTTCCGGCGGACATATCCGGCGAAGACCAAAAAGACTCCCCATCCTTCGATCTATCCGATCCACCAACTCACTCTCTCCCACGCGCCATTTCCACCACCCCACTGCCACCGCCACCATCTTCACCATCATCATAGCACACCACCGTCATCAACACCACGAAAGGGTGCGTTCGGTTGGTGGTAAACCACCCGAAAGGGGTGTGTTTGTTCGGCTATATATAAACCCCGACGAGGGTGTCGGGTTGAGTTTAGCACCGATGAGGGTGCGGTTGGTTTTATTAAAACACCCCGACAAGGGTGTGTTTGGTTTGCGTCGGGTTTGACAGCGGGGTCAGCCGGGGAGGGTTGGGTTATCGGGTTTGGTTTGTAAAATAAGCCGAAGAGGGTGCGTGTGGGTCGGGTCAGGCTGTGGGACAGCCGGGGTCGGGATGGGTTTAGCAGCTAGGGGTGTTTGATTATGGGTTGGGTCGGGTTGGTTTGTGGTAACAGCCGGGTATAAATCCGGTGTGGGTGCGTCGGGTTAGTACTAACACCAAAAGGGTGTTTGTTTCGGTGGTCCGCCGCCAACAAGGGGCGTTTGGCTGTTGGACAGCCACGGTGGTGGCACCACGAGGGTGTGGGTTTCGGGTCAGTCACCACAAGGATGCGTTTGGTTCAACAGGTTGCACCACAAAAAGGGGCGTTTGGCTTAACAGCCACGCACAAGGGTGCGTTTGGCTTGTGACAGAAATCCCACCAAGGGCGTGTTTGGTTTAGACAGAAACGCACAAGGGTGCGTTTGGCTGTCAAAACAGCCAAAGGGTGCGTGTGTTTGGCTGCGAAACAGCCGGTGACAGCTGGGGCATCGGGTTGTTTCGTTTGGTTTTGTAACACGGGAAACGGGTGCGTTGATTGTGTTGACACCGAAAAAGGGTGCGTTTAGTTTAAAAGTATTCAATTATTTCATAATATTATAAATTGATTATATGTGATAAAATCCGGTATGACTTGCGCGGTCTAAGTAAAATACGATATAAATACTAAAACGGGACTGATATTAATGTATAAGTGATATTAGACATATTTGAGACAAGAATTGGACTAAAAATGGACTTTAGTGCCTTTTTATAATGAACGATTTAAATCAGAAAATAGAACATGAGATTCGGGATTCGAGGTTTCGATAACTTAGACTTTAGTTTATAAAATATAACAAATTATATTTTTACGGACGTTTAGACGTAAAACGGGACTTCTAACTCCCAATAACGAAGAAACTGGATCGAAATCGGATTATACACTTTAATAGAAAATAAGTTATTTTTAATATATTAAATCTGACGGATCTATTAATTAAACGATTTGAGCACTTTCGAGTCCGTTTCAGCCTTCCGGCGAAACACGAAAGTTGTTCGTAATGGCATTTTACTTTGCCGCGAGGCTTATCAGCTTTAGAAATTGAGATAAGTTATGATTAGACGGAAAATAGTATATATACATAAAATATACTAAGGGTTAAGGTTTAAAGACGCGCAAGTGGATTTCTCATCACATGTAAACATGTATGTATACATATAAAAATATGTATGATTTCGTGGTAACGATGTACGCATCGTTGGTCGTATTTATTATGTGTTATAATAGAGCGACATAATTATAGGTCGTGGTCGAGATCGTTGCAGATTCAGTTGTGATTTAATTGGATTAATTGATCGTGGTCTTTAATCAATGTGGAGTTCATTGCTTGCTTTTCATTCTTTGAATGTTTTTAACCGGAGGGGGGATACATGCTTGTCTACAAATTCTTATACTTGGTTATCTTATAACAATGTGATTGTTTTAAGGGATTTTGTGAGTTTATAGCCCCATGTTTTACTGGTTTTACATATATTTTTGGGGTGAGAACATGCTTGTTTACAAATGCATTTACAGGATTGTTTACAAATTGGTTTACATACTTATTTGCATAGCTCGCTATGGGATACATTATTTGACTTCATTTTTGGTCACAAATGCATACTTTACTTTTGAAATGATTTCGGATTAGCTTAGGCTGATTGAACTGATAACAATAAAATTACTGCCCGGGTATTCTTGTTTTTTTTTTATTATATCCTCCCCCCCCCCCCCCCCCCCCCCCCCCCCCCCCCCCCCCCCTTATATATATATAATATTTATATGTTCTTGGAGGGGACACCGGTAACGGGAGTACATATTTTTACATTACTGCCCGGGTGTTCTTGGAGGGGACACCGGTAACGGGAGTATATATATACGCATTATTTGTATCCCTGCCCAAATTAGGGTACATACAAGTCTACGTCACAGCGTCATGAACTGTAAATCACTTGGAGGGTGAGCGCGAATGTTATGAAATAGATCTATTCGGGTGTGGATCCCTGTTCGGGTGATTAGCGATCGCCGGGTAAACAACTATTATATTGCGTGATGTCCACGTGATATGTTATAAAATAGATCTTTAATTTTTTATTCGGGATTGACAACCCCCGTTCGGGTGACTAGCTATCACTGGGAACGAACGTTATAACATGTCGGATTATATCGTTGGGACTATCGGGCCTCCCCAACAAATACATACATGGTACATTTTGGTGACATAAAAATGTGTCGTGCATTCTTTATAAAATCTTTGGGATAAGATTTGGTACTTTTGGTGACATAAAATGTGTCATGCATTCTTTATAAATCTTTGGGATAAATAGAAAAATATTTTTTTTTGGGGTATACTTTTGGTGACATAATTGTGTTATGCATTCTTTATAAAATCTTTGGGATAAGATTTGGTACTTTTGGTGACATAAAATGTGTTATGCATTCTTTATAAAATCTTTGGGATAAGATTTGGTACTTATGGTGACATAAAATGTGTTGTGCATTCTTTATAAATCTTTGGGATTTTTACATGGTACTGTGTTGATACAGTGGATAAATACATTCAGTTGAAACTTACATTCATATTTAAACTAATCTATGAACTCACCAACTTTAATGTTGACACTTTTAAGCATGTTTTTCTCAGGTGAATTAGATGCTTGGACTATTTGATGTGCATTGGAGTCTTTACATTCAAGCTTTTCATTGTGATGCAAATTATGGGACAAATGTTATATTAAATTCAGATTTTTGATTAAATCAACAATGTAAATTTTCAAACGACACCTAGAGGTCGTTCTCTTGTATCTATTGCTGTGTATTACGAAGTAACACCCCAAAGTGGTATTCCGATGCAGTTTAATGTTGATTGGCCAAGATTATAGTTTCCATATGCAGTTACAAAAATAAAAGGAAAGAATCAAAGTCAAGGCACGGTTTTAATGATGATTTGTCCATCATTGGAAGCTTTCCATAAACAAATATGGAATGATATTGAAAGAATTAAAGATTGGTTGTCTTACCTCACAAGGATAAGCACAAGACTTCCTTATAAATAGGAGATGGAATTCACACAAAAACGTATGTAGTTTTTAGGATAGCTTTTGGCTTATTTACAGTTTATTTAATGTTTTCTGTCTTTTAAAGTATTGTCATTTTCTTTCCAAGGATTGTGTTCTCAAGGATTATTCAAATAAAAGATACATGAGTTGTTTATTTGATGATTGTGATGAATCGAAAATTATTTTGGCTTCTGAAGATTGGTTTGTTTGATGGTTCGGTGAAGTGCTCTTTCAGTCTAGAGTCTCCTGGTGATTGCAGCTTAAAAAACGCAGGGTACCTCATCATTTTCTCTATATAGATATTTCGTGTCTCATATTTACTATGTGTCTTTCAATATATTCAAGCAGTAGGTCCTTTTCTTTTGTTTGGGTTAGTATCGCATCTCCAACCTTTCATTATTCCTTTCTTTTCATTTTAGATAACAAATGAAAACAAATAAGATAGAGGCATATTAGTGAATTTCGTCCTTTCCCAATTTTTGAATTAATTTAGATCACTTTGGATTATAAAGTAGTCGTAGGGTTAAAGGCTATTTTCATGGCTTGGCTCGTTGATGTATTTTCTATTTGGTTCGGATTTAGTTTATGGCGTTATAGATCGGGATTTGGATTAGTTTGGTTTTATTTCATGCTATGGACTATGTGTTCATATCGCGTTTGTCTCCGCGTCTTACCAATATGATTCCCGGTTTCATCTTTTCCTTATCTCTTTATTTCATTTATGTTTACGCTTTTCTTGCCATGTTTAGTTTAGATAATATTGTTATCCCTTTGCTTGTTTCCCGTAGCGTAGTATGCTTATTATTTTTAGCCTAGTTATGATAATTAACGAGTAGTTTACTAGTATGTTTGTCGAGTAAGATGTGCTTAGTAAACTAAGTGTGGAATAATAAAAAGTGACAAATGATTAATATTTTGTGAAAATTTATTTATATTAAAATTTTGTTTAGTAGAACGAGTATAATTCACAAGATTAAATAGACTTAAATTTAGCAATTAATTTCTCATTAAAAAGTCGTTTTCATTATTAAGTCCACACTTAAGAATCTAAACATTATTACTTGACAAACATATCTCTTTAGATATATTTGAACCATTTTGTTTGTTTTTATTAGCTGCCCTTTTTTAGAGTTATTATATTATTAGAATTCCTATTATAATAAATCTAGTATTGAGTTGTTATTTTTCTTTAAAGTAGTATAAAAACCAAATCAAAACTTCAATTATTTAAAATCCCAATCACAAACGATAACTCGACATTCAATTCAAGCCTCGTCAAGGAAACGACCCGGAAGGTTTTTGAAGTTGCTTTGGTTAAGAGCGATTTTATTTAAACCCTTTTGGAATACTTACTCTCTATATTATTATTGATAAATCCTTATATATATTATATATACGTATTTGGAAGGATTAATTTTTGGCGCCGTTGTCGGGGAGGCTGTGTTACGAATTTCAAGTTATCGTTTGAAGATTGTTTTTTGAAGATCCTTCTTCGAAAGTCATTCTTTGTTTGTGAATATTTTCGTATATATAAAAAAAATACAAATAAAGTAATCAAAAATCTAAAAAATAAAAAAAACAACAAAAGAAACCGGGATGTCAATTGTTAAATCGGCTCACCTTTAGAATAACAGAATATAAGAGAGGTATAAGGAGGGTTGATCCAACGAAATTCGACCCAAAAGGAGAAGGTTTTTAAAATGAGAACGACCTCTAAAAGATCAATAACAAAAGATATGAGAACGACCTCTAAAAGAGTCATTTGAAATACGATACATTGGATTTATTGAAATTGTTTAATATAAAGCACAACGGCTTAAATTGTTTAATCATTGAAATAACAAGATTTTAGATCATAAGAAATATCCTAAGATGTAATGACTCTAAATCTTTTATGCATGAAATCCCAAAAGAGTATCCCTAATGTATCCTTAGCACCTCGTGCCTCATTGACCTGAGAAAACATGCTTTAAAACGTCAACATAAAGTTGGTGAATTCATAGGTTTATGTAAAATGTAATGTAGGACCGCAAGATTTTCCCCATGATAATGCAACAGATGCAAACATCACAAAGTGTAATTACGTTTCCCTAAGCTCATGACACTGAAGCTCGACATGTATGAATTACAATATAAATTGCCAACATTTCCCTTGATGATGTCCTAACCCGAAACATCCCAATCCAACATGGTATACATCTGTTGGTTCACTCCGTGACACCAATGAGAGCTACTCACCCGGATGGGGATGTCAATCCCAAATAGATCTATTTATAACATTCGCGCTCACACAAAGTAATTGACAGTTCATGATAATGGGCATAGTGGGTTATCTCTACTTAGGCAAACACGTAATCATGATAAAATGTACACTTGCGTCCAATTTGTAAAACAATGGCTTGTTATCACCCTAAAAGTTGTTAATCATTGACTATAGTAAAACACGGGGCTATGAATTCACCTTATGTGAATATAAATGATGTATATGAATCAAGTGAATGAAACGTCACGGATAAGACCGAATGCAACCTAATTAAATATAGGTCGTATGAGTACATTGTACTTTAATAATACTACATCACAAGTTATATAGTTACACCACCACCTACTAGTCTTTGTTTAGTTTTAAATGTCAAAACAATGTTTAAACCTGATCGTTCCGGATTCACACCGTAAGTATATATATTATATAATAAAATATAAAATATATAAAGACTCAATAAAAAAAGTTGTAAAACCAACAATCAATGATACCGAGAAGTAGTATAGAGCTTTCCCGGGTCGTAAAATCCCCAACGAGCTGGAATGGGTAAAATCGATACTGATCGTAGATTTGGTTTTGAAGGAAGAATGAGTTTGGGATGTTGAAAGTCAAATTAGATAATAACGGACTAAAACGTTTAAGAAAAACCTAGAATTTACGAAATTAAACTAGAAAACGAAGGCCCGAATCCCGAACAAAAGGGGGAAAACCTAAAATCTTTAAAAATAATCCTACAAAGAAATTTTCACCTCTAAACTACTCTATGGACCAAATAACGAAGAATGAAAAAGACTAGACCAAAAACGGAGTTCGTTTGACCCAAAAACGAGTCAAAACAAAAACCCGTACCCGGACCCGTTCTTTAAAAGATGAAAAGTTTATAAAATGAACCTACGTAATATTTTATATTTTTCCTAAAACTAGATGACAAAAAAATTTTCTAAAAAAGCAAAATATTTTTTTGATAATTTTTGTATTTATTATGAATTAAATAAACTTTTAACTAAATTAAATTATAAAAAAAATAACTAAAATGATTACTAAAAATTCTGAAAAATTTTATACAAATTACTAGGATCTATAAGTCACCACGTAAATATAAAAAAACACACCACAGCTTATTCAATAAGCCGAAAAATAAGCTTGAAGTCTTATAAGCTTATAACACTACAAAATGTGTTTACAATAAGCTTGCCCTTGAGTCTATAACGGAAAAAGACCACCAGGGCGCAGAAACTGGTTAAGTGTGTGTGGGATAAACGGGATGTATTGCTTGGTCTCGGGTTCGTGTCTTGATCACCGGCCCAAGTATCTTCCCCCATTTTTTTTTTTTTTAAAATCTTAGGGTAGATATTTGTATAATCTAACTAAAGGAGTAGGGCGGGCTAACTTTATTAAATTTACACTTGTGTGAAAACGGGTAACCCTACACTATAAAAAAGAGACAAAACAAACCCCACGACATGGCTTAGTTTTTTTGGCTTATTAAAAAGTGATTTTCAGCAAAATTAAACATGGAAAGTTAAAGAACAGCTTTATAATTAACACCCCTCTTTAAACAAAGACATTTTGACTTTTGGTCAAAGAAATAAGCTATAAATATAAAGCCTAATGTTGACAGCAACTTATAAAGCTTTAAAACTCAAAATGTTAAGTCTTTTTTGGACTTAAGGTCAAATTAAGCTAAGAGTTAAACTAACATAAGCTAAGGGATCTATGTTAACTTAAATAAGCTAAAAAGGACAGGAAAAGCTACACTAAATAAGCTGTAAAAGCCAACATGAAAATATAGACAATCCTATATAATCCTAAGCTAATATCAGTCAAGGTAGAGTTGGGCCTTAATAAAATAAGCTGTCTAATAAGCTCTAAAATTCACAATAAGCTCAAATCAGATTGAGTGCTGTAGCCAAATGGGATTGTGCACAAATAAAATTGAATTTTGAGCTTTTAAAAAGCATTTTTACTTGCTTATTTTTGGTGTTGAAAGTGGTCTTTTGGTTTTTTACAAACTGTGACAGAAAAGAAACTTGGTGGTTTTGACTCACCAAAGTCAAAAGACCAAAGGCTTTTGACAGCTTTTTTTAGACACACAAAACACACCTTTTTGAATGCTTAAACTCAAACCACAAGTGCTTAATCAAATAAGCACTTGTGGGTTACTTAAAAATCTCACAGTTATAAACACAGTTTTAAAAACCTTAGAAAACTATTTTAAAACTAAAAACTTTCTAAAAACAGCTTAAAATTGCTTAAAAACTTAAACTAAAGTTAACCTCATGGCCATAACCCATGCCAAAACCTGTTTTGACCCACTTTAAGGCTTATACCAAACACCCCTTTATTTAAAAACTGTCAAACCAAAATGGGTTTAAAATCCATTTTTAAACTAAAACTTTAAAAACCTTTTATCTACTTCTACTTATTTTGACCTATTTAAACTATTTTAAAACTAAAAGTCCTAGCTTATTAAGAAAAATAAGCTAGTTTCTCTACTAGCTTATACTAACACTTATGACAGTTTTTGAGAGAAAAGCTAATGTGACACAAAAATATGCAATAAAAACTTACAACAGTCAACTAACAACTTAAACTAATGTGTTTACAAAGATTGAAAGCAAATAAGCTAAAGGTTTAAGCTAAAAATTAAGCTAGAATGAATTTTAGAAGATGAGACCTTGGAATTTTGTTGTCTCAGAACCAAGGCCACTCTTTCTGAGTGAGTGGCCTAGAAAACCTGTCCTAATGGCTCCCCAAGCCTCTAAACCTGAGTCAAAGGCTCAATAAGCTCTTGGGAGCTTATTACTTCAAAAAGCTTCCAAAATGCACTCAAGAGGACATTTATGAGCTTAATTCAAATTAAAACAATATGAAAAGGCTTATGACAAGTTATGAGCTAAATTAGAGCTTATTGGCAAGAATAAGCTCTAATGAGCTTATTGAGAGCTTATTGAGTAAAAAGAGCTTAATTTTTCATTAAAATTGAGAATTACAATTGCATAAGAGAAAGTAACTTAAAAACACTTAAAACTTAATAAAAACTGAATTAAACTTGGTATATAAACTGAATTAAAAACTGAATGTTTGCCACAATGGCTTACAAGGCTTATTTATAGCCGAAAACTTAAACTAGGTCCTCTCTTTCTTTCTCTTCTTGTTGTGCTTGTTTGTAGACACACAAACACAGGTGTGCTTGTTGTGTGAGAGGTTTAAAGCTCTCATCTTGGCCCTTCAATCTTTAAAATCAATCTCGGCCATCGAATTTGGTCTTGGGGGATGTGGGATTGCCAAGTTGGCAACTTTATGGCTGGGAAAGGTAGTGGAGGAGGGGGGAGATGAATAACCATGGTGATGGTGAAGATTCATGGGGTAAAAACGGGTTTAACAACCCGTGAGTTTGTTTGAGAGGGAAAAACACGCGGGAAAAATGGTTATGAGTTTAACAGAGTAAAAGTTTTACCATGTGGCACAATTGGTCCCTCCAAGTTTATTGTTGCATTACACAATTGGTCCTTGTGGTTAAATAACTTTTGGGGACTTGGCAAAACAAGTCCCCAAGAGTTATATAACTCTTTGCATTTTTCGTCCCTTTGGTGTACAAGTTAGGGGTGTTGGCAGAACTGCCCCCCCACTTGTTACTTTGGGCAAATTGCAAAATAAGCCCTTGTCTTTTCTTTTCCTCTTTTCTTCTTTTTATATAAGTTTAGGGTTTGGCAATTTCAGCCCCTAAACTTATATTTCTTTGACTTTGGCCCCGGGGTTGACTTGGGTTGACTTTGACTTTGACCAGTTGACTTTTCTGTTGACTTTTTGACTGGATTGACTTTCCGGCTTTGATTTGGCTTTGTCTTTCACAGTCTTTTCCATTCCGAGTCCAGTTTTGTCGTTTTGGCTTTGTTTTTCGTCCTTTTCTTGGTTATCCGTTCCTGCACAATACATTTAGCAAAACAAGCGTATCTTTGGCATTTTAAGTCCGTTTTTGATTATTTTAGCTCGTTTTTAAAGGTAAAAGGTATGTGTATTTAAGCACATACCAAAATCCCCCATACTAAGGTATTGCCGTGTCCTCACGCAATGCTATGAAGTAAGCATTTACGAAAACTAAGAATCTTAATCTCCCTCGACTAATAACTTTGAAAAGTAGCACAGTGTTTGTCAAGGGAAACTAAAGAATCAAAAGCTTCGACAAGTCCCATTTTCACCAACTTTTTTATTTGTATACTAACTATCCCTAATATTTTTGGATTTTTCTTTTTCTTTTTTTTTTTTTTTTTTTGAGTACCTGTTTGACTTCCTTTATTTTATCAACATTGGGATCATAGAATGAGAAACAACCATAGAATAATCTACGGATGTCCTGACGGATAAATTCATCGTCCCCGATTTTTTCACTAGATCCAAACCAAGCAATTAAACAAGATCATTTGTCAATATAAGTCTACATGCTAAGCACTCATACTTATGACTTGTGAACTTTTAACTCCCAACATGAATGTATGGTTTAAATGTGTGTACTCATTTCAACTCAACCATAGATCAACTTATTTCCATAGTCGTAATTCAAGATGAATCATGACTCAAAGCAACAACTTATTAGGACCTTGTAACTTGATTTTAAAGAACGAGATTTTAACTGTAGAACTTTTTGCAACATCTTCATCATTATACTCATAAGTTCTTAAAGCTAGGAATGCGTTGCTTAGTTTGAACACCTACCCAGGCCTCGCTCCCTAGTAGGATATCACAACCAACGACCGATGTTCTTAGTTTGAAAACCCACCCCGTTGCTAGCGTAGTGGGAAATCACAACAACACCTTCTTCCTAATATGGCTAAGGATAAGTGTCTTAGTTTGAACCCTCACCTAGACCTCGCTTCCTGGTGAGATATCACAACACACCAAATCCCTAGAAGCAAAGATGTCTTAGTTTGAACCCCCACCTCGTGGTTAGCGGAGTGGGATATCACGACACATCTATTACTTGCTCCATATAATCAAATGTATGCTTTATTGGCATTAAATCTTTTCAAAACTTTTGCTTTTAAAGAATCAAGTCACAAATTTGAAGCTTTTTCTGAAAACATCGATTGACTTAGCTGAATTAAATCGAACACGTATGATTAGGCGGATTAGAAGCTTATGGGAGAAAAAGAACACAAGTTATTCATATAAGTTTTTAGACGAATCTTGCTTGACACATAAACTTATATTTAACTCTATCATTTCTTGTTCTTCACATTATTAAAATTCGAAGCAATCGAATTCGTGAAAGCTTAGCCTACCAGAAGTAAGTTGAGGAACTAGCTAGGGCTCAACACGCCCGATCGAGTCAAAAATTATTCTCGTTCTACCCATTGGGAAAGTCAAAACTGTGACAAAACACTTATTTTATTTTTGAAAATTTTTAAATTTTTTCATTTTTTTGGTATTTTTGCAAAAATGTGGTGGTAAAAACGGGATTACGTGATAACAACGACTGCAGGCAAAAATCAAATCGAAGATTCCCCCCCCCCATACTAGAACTAAACATCGTCCTCGATGTTTCAAAGGGGTATCTACGTAAATCTAAGGCCGTTTATGAAGTGTGCCAAAAGATAAAACGTTAGTCGATTAGATTTGGATACTGGATTCCCAAACTGAAGCTGAGGATGTGAAACTCATGTGAAATACTGCAAGTATGAGAGTCTTCACAATCCGGGAATTCCTGGACATACAATACAAAGCACACAAAACATGGACAAAACACGGGTAATGGAAAATGAAAGCCTTCTCACACACAAAACACTTATTAACATAAAGAAAGAAGATATACTGGATAAGCATGGGGTGCCTCCCACGAAGCGCTTGTTTAGGGTCCCGACGCTTGACCCGTCCCCCGAATTTATTGGTCCATGGGGAACGTTTGGAGATCCGGGACAACCTCGGTTGGTATGTCCCCTCCAAAGTAATGTTTGATACGATGACCATTCACTTTAAAGTTGGGCCCGGAGTTTTGAGATAACTCGACGGTGCCATAAGGAAAAACTTGGACAATGGTGCCGGGGTCAAAAATGGTATCTTCATTCCTGGTGGAGAGAAGATATGGAGGGACAAGGGATACGTGAGAAAGAAAAAGATCCATACAACATAAGCGAAGAGAGAAGATTGGTCATCCTCTAATGGTACATTCACATTAGTCGTAGAAGCATTCTTACGAATCCCGAGGTCAATAGAAGTCAAATCTCCCGGATCGGGATCAATCTTAAATTTGAAACATTCAAGATTCGGAAGAGACATGATGTGAGTGAGTTCATCGGTGAACTCCTCATGATTAAAGTCACTCCTATCGGTAGGAGGAAACTGATCATTCGAAAGATCAAAGATAAACGAATCATATTGAGAAAAATCAACATGAGTAGTGGTACTGCCACTACTCCTCTCTTTAAAATGATCGTTATCAACGTAGAAAGCTTTATAATCCGGAAGAGATAACTCAGAATGAGTAGTGGGACTGCCACTACTAATCTCTTCTAGATTAAAGCGGAAAGTTTCAGATTCGGGAAAAGAATTATCAAAGGTGTTAGTCTCCTCCAAGAAAAGATTAGGAAATGTAGAGGTAGACTTGATCACAACTTCGGAAGATGGAGTAGGATTATCTCTTAATGAATCGATCTTAGCAATAAGAAGATTGATATTCAACAATTTTTCACGAAGGATATCGTCTTTGATCGTTAAAAGAATATCATCATCAATCCTTCCAACTTCCGGGTCAACAATATCCACCACCTCTAAGCTGACGATCTCAACATCGGGAGGTGATGCATCGACATACTCGATATCCTCACCGTAGGTAGAATCGTCATCACTCGAAGAATTATCATCGTTGGAATTGACAACAATCTCAGAGTGTTCATTGAGAGCATTAAGAGGGGTGGTATTTTCACAAAGAGGCACATCACACATTTTGTCGGGAATACCCTCGGACTCACTTGGGATTGGGACAAGGTCCTCAACACTAGACTTTATTACTTCGTCCGATTCCGTTGCCGGAATGGTGTCAAGATGCTCGTCCCCCATACTTAGAGAGTTAACGGGCTCCTTGGTTGGTAAGACGGGTGTGATTGCAATGGTATAGTCATCGTCATCATCATAGCAAATGGGAATCTTCCAATATCGATCTTTGGCCGCTTGCTCTTCCGCCATTCGCTTTTCTTCTTCCTTCTTTTGTATAGCTTGACCAACCAAATCACATAAGGTTGTCATTTGTTCCATAAGCTTATTACTAGAATTGAGAAGCCCATTTTGGCAATTGAGAAACTCATTTTGGGAATTAAGAAGCTCATTTTGGGAATCGAAGATTGGATGATTGACGGTATATTGCGGGGGTTGAAATTGGTCAAAACCAAAAGAATTATAATCATAGCAAGAATTTTGCTCATGATAATAGTCTTCATTCATTGGTTGAACATTGTAATATTTTATAGGTCCCGTCCCAATTTTTCACAGACAAGGAATATTGTTTGTGGAAAACTTGGTGTAAGTTATTGTGGGAAATAATACAATTGTTGATTTAAACATGGGTCCAGATTGTAGACAAACGGGACTTAGTGTACAAATCGAAACCGTATTGAATCGTTACCTCACAAAACTCCCAAGAGTATGGAACGTATTGGAGGGTTGTGGAGGATGGTTTGCAACCATGAAGAATTCTTCCAGAAGAGTACATGAGTTGAAATATCGCTCATGGTGTCTATTTTCAACTTTACAATAAAAACAAGACTCCATTGTTATTCATTACACCCCCATTTTTGGCATACCCAAGAAGACATTGTATGTTGCAAATCTAGCAAGTTTGTAGGTGCTCACTAATGGTTTTTGGATATTTTTGCATGTTCCGATTAGGTGATAATCGAACTCACCTCGGAGGGGCACTTATAACCTTAATGAGGCACCTCTTCCCACAAGACTTACAAGTACACTTGTCTGACAAAAGATACCATCTAACGAATCACACCGCACTCGTGACAAACAATGGACCAATGTGTAGAGGACTTGGTGAGGAATTATCACCGGGTCCTGATTACCAACGATTGCTCTATGAGGAGCATTAAACACGTTGGTATTGTCATCAACGGATACTGCGGGAAGTATCTTGAAGGTCTTGTTCGAAAAATACATCATTTCTACACACTATGTAAAAAAACTTGCCAGAATATTTCTTTCGTACAAGAGCACAATCCATGACAATACGGACCATCAACCGGGTTCCACACCTTGCAGCACCTTGCAACAATTTTCCGAGGGGGTTAAGGAACAAGAATCTTGTCTTCAAGGACCCTTTTTTGAACAACAATAAAAGTTCCCTAACCAGTGTACAAAACTTTCCACAAGTCCGAGCATTCTTTAATCGCGTAAAATCGGATTCACAAACGAAAATCCAAATGACGTCATAAAGAATTAAACATAAAGATGATAAGAAAAGAATTAAATGATACAAAGAAAAAGAAGATTATATTTGTTTTCATTTAATTCACAATTTATTTACGAACCAAAATAATAAGACAACTTAAACCAATAGTCAAACTCCGTTTCACGGTAGCCTCTTAAAAGACAAACCACAAAGGACGAGGAAGCGGAAGCGCGAAGCTATTAAAAACCTTCTCCTTTCGGGTCGTAGTTCCTCGGAACAACCCTCCTTATACCCCTCTTATAGTTTGTTTATCAATTAAAGGTGAGCCGTATTTCACAAGTGACACAAAGGCAAGTTTTAAATCTTTTGTTCGAGTTGGGAACCAACAAGTTCACCGGAAGTTATTATGATAATACCTCTGTTGAGAATATTATATTTTGGTATTTTACCAATTTGTGAATTTTATTGATAATTAAAGACAATGTTTTTATCTTTTTGGTTTTCTTCTTTTTTTTTATATAAAAATATTCACAGCTTCAAACACAAATTGATTGACGTAACGATAATCGTTTTTACAGCCTCCCCGGCAACGGCGCCAAAAATTGATCCGTCCAAACCACACCTTAAAATACATATAATATATAATAAAATATAAAATATATATAGTAAGGATAGTCTAGAAACGAAGTCAATAATACCGAGAAGTAGTATAGAATGTTCCCGGGTCGTTTATCCCCAACGAGGCTGTGCTGGAGAATCGATACAGTCAAGATTTTTGAATTTTGAATTACACTACAAATTTAATAGCGCAAACTAAAAACAATTAACTAGCACGAAATTTTAATACACGAAAATTAAAAACGTGAGCTAAAACTGAAATTTAAAATCTAAGGCACTACTTTTAACAAACTTTATACCTAAAAATCTCAAATTTAAAAAGAAAATTTTAGGAAAAAGAATTGGAATTTTTTAACTATTTTTGAATTTTTTATGAATTTTCAAAGAAAAATGAATTAACTAAAAATAAACTTTTTCTAAAAATTAACACTAAAATTTTACTTTTATTTTTCAAAAATACTAGATTTAAAAAGAAAATTATCACAAAAAGAATTAAAAAATTTCAACTATTTTTCTATTTTCTATGATTTATCTAAGAAAAAGATATTATCTAAAACCTATTTTAATTCCTAGAAAATACAATTTTAATTGGAAAAATAAAGAAAAATGCTTTTTAACAACTAAAAATGTGCAGAAATTGAATTGCACAAAAAGCCCTAATTTTTATAACCTAATTGAACACTAATTTTATCAATTAAAATCTAACCCTAATTTTATAAAACTAAAATTAAAAATATAAAACTACTTTATTTAAAATGAAAAGACAGGGTAGAAAATGTCACAAACGAAAGTAAAGGGTAGGCGGAGTAACTGTGATGAATTTACACTCTAGCTAAAACGGGTAACCTCGAACTATGAAATATATACAAAACAGACCCTACGATATGGCTTATTTTTGGCTTATTAAAAATTGAGATTCAGCTAAAACTCAAAACTACAAATTTGTTAAAGAGCTTATTCTAAACAACTTTAATAAAGACACTTACTACTTTAAACAACAGAATAAGCTAAAAAACTAGCTTTTTGAAACTGTTACAGAAACAAAGACTTTTCCTATCTTTTTAAGTTTTGGCTTATTTCTAGCTTATTCCTAAATGAAAATGAAAATCAGAAGAAGCTATATGGAGATTGAGATGTGTACTAAGGATATCCAAAAAGAAATAAGCTGCTAGTTAACAAAAATAACAAGGCATTTGCTATTGAAAAGTTAAAGGTTCAAGCTTAAAGCTGAATCTAAGCTTTTTCTAATAAGCTAATAAGCTGAAATCTAAATCCTAAAAGCTGAAAATTTGGAAATAAGCTATACTATGGATTTAAAACTAACCTAGATAAAAGGTTTTTATCAATTTCAACTAGAAATGAAAATCACAAGAAAATAAACTAGAATCTAGTCTGCTGCTATCATGCTACTTTTGCAGGAAATATAAGCTAGAATTGAAAGCTTAAAATGAAATATAAGAGATTAATCTTGTAAAACTAATGGAAATCTACTAAAATGCTTAATTCTAAACCCTAACTTCTAATAATGAATTCTCAAAGGAAACTAGAAAAGTGCATAGCAACAACAGCATTAACTGTTGTTGCTGATGCAATTGGTAAGATTCCTATGTGCAGGCCAAATTTCAAGAGTTAAATCTCATGTACTCACTTAAAACTTGTATCTAATCCTACATGAATCAAACTTAAACTCTCTTATGCTGAAAATCACTTAACCTTCAAATTCTACTCAAGACTAAAACTGTCCTGGTGCTAGGCTAACTTTTTAAGCTCTAAATTCTTGAATTCTATTAACTAACTTTTAAAACCTGTGTAAATCTTCATAAAGTGACTTAACTCAGCTAAATGAAGTATTTAGACAAAATAGTTTTGACTTTAATAGTCAAACTAACCTAAATCCAAACACTCCTTTATTCTAACTGTCTCAAAACCAAACCACATCCAATTACTTAAGCCAGTCAAAACTAAAGTGAACTTAAAATCATTATTAACACTAAATCTGACAAATCCTTATATCTACTCTACTTTATACTAATCTAATTAAGCTATTTAAGCTATTAAACCTTCAGCTTATTAACAAAAATAAACTAGTTACTCTCCTAACTACTTATACTACTTTGACAGAATTAAAGTAGAAATGAAACTAATTGAATTTTAACTAAGAAAACTTAAAGCATTTGAGTAGCTAAATTAACTAAACTATTTGAACAGGATTTAAACACAAGTTAAGAGTTCAAGTGAATAAGCTACAAGATTTAAGCTATCAAATACTACAAAAGAAAGTAAAACCTGTGAATTGAAGTCTCTGTCCTTAGGTCACTCTTTCTGAGTGAGTAACCTCAATTTAAAACCTATATGGCTACCTTAGCCTCTAAACCTGAGCTATAAGCTCAATAAGCTGTATTAAGCTTATTACTCCTTTAGCTTCCAAATTTGAATCAAACTACCTCAAGTGGTCATGTTTTGATGTGAAATGAACAAATTGAGTAAATGAATGACTTAAAACAAGCTTTTGACTGAATTTGAGCTTATTAACAAGTATAAGCTCAAATGAGCTTATGAGAGCTTATTGAAGTAAAAATTCCTTAAAACTGAAATCAAAGAACAAAGAAGCTGAGATTAGGCTTTTATTGATCAAATGTAAAGGTACAAGCTGAAATGACAATAGTACAAGTAAATGAGAACAAATTCGAAAAGCTTAAAAGAAAATTGCTTAAAAATAAGAAAAATGCAAACTGAAACTTAAACTAACTAACTACTACTGTTCATCTTTCTTTTCTCTTTTATAGATGTCCCGGGGTCTTCTTGTGTTTGTGTTGTGAGAGGTTCACAGCTTCAATCTTGGCCGTTGAAGTCCCTTGTGCTTTCTTGAACTCATACCCATCGTTGGATTGATTTGAAGAGTGTGGGATTGCCAACTTGGCATGGTATCTTGTGATGGGGAGTAAAAGGTTTTATCCATTGGTGATATTGTTGCAGGGTAAAAGGGTGAGAAAGAGAGAAACCCGTGAATGGGTTTTGGGATTGGGTTTTGGCGGGAAAAGATGGTTTATAAAGGTTGGGGGTGACAGGGGATGTGTTTGGGGAATTGGCACATTTGGCCCTCAAACTTGTACAAGTGTATTGCAATACTCGTCCTTGAACTTACACCTTTGGTCCCTGGAGTTGGTTGAGGGATTGCACACAAAGTCCATGTGTGATATAAGTTTAGGAATTTGGCAGGAAAGGTCCCTCAGATTTATGTATGTAATTACATAGGAGGTCCTTGGGTTAATATAACTTGAGGGGTTTGGCAGTTTTGCCCCCTCAAGTTGTATTTTACTAGTATTGCAGTTTCAGTCCTTGTCTTCAATTCTCTTGATTTCTTTTATAGATATAAGTTTAGGGATTTACAAGTTTAGTCCCTAAACTTATATTTCTTGACTTTTGGTGTAACACCCCCAAATTTGTTCGCAGCGGAATATGGGTCCGGGGCGTGTTACTTCATGAATCAACAACACAAGATATATATAGAACGACTAAAAAGTCGTTTGAAAACGATACATTGGATTTATCACAATATTTGTTACATAAGCTCGAAGCTTAACTTGTTCACTTAATCAAAATACAAAGATTTTCAGCCCATAACAGTTAACAAAATGAAATGCGACAAAATCTTTAATGCAAGACATCCAAATCAAAACCACCAATGTATCCATCGCACCTTGTGCTTATTGATTCCCTGAAAAACATTGCTTTAAAACGTCAACAATATGTTGGTGAATTCATAGGTTTGATAAATCATATATTGTAGGACCACAAGATTTCCCCAAGTGTATGATAATGCAACAGATGCAGATATCATATAAATGTAATTACGTTGCTCTAAGCTCATGACACTGAAGCTTGACGTGTATGAATACCAAATTAATGGCCTACATTGCCCGTGGTGATGTTCTAACCCGCAACATCCTATATTCGACATGGTATACGTTTGTTTGTCCAGTGATAGCTAATCACCCGAACGGGGTTGTCAAACCCAATAGATCTATTAATAACATTCGCGCTCACAATTAATAGTTCATGATAATGGGCTCAGGTATGGGTTATCGCTACTTAGGCAACACGTAATCATAACATGAAACTTAACCACTTGTGTCCAATTATAAAGCATTGCATGTTTTTCACCCCAAAAACTTTGTAAAACAAAAGCATGTAAACGTGGGGCTATGAACTCACCTTGAGTGAGTAAAGCCAAGTGTATCACAAATAACGCGCCACGCGAATTGATCAAATGCAACCTAATTAAATTAAGGTCGAATAAGTACTAATCACATTAAGTATTCCTACCATGCATAAGTCTATTTAGCTAATCACCATCAAAATGTTTAAGTGAAAACATGTTTATAAAATTAAAATGTTTATAAACATACTTTTGGTAAAATCGTCATAACTTTCACGTTTCTTGCGTTTCTTATGCCCATCTTTTCGTATTAAGACGAGTTATCATAATTTGACATTTTCCATATTTTGACCCCCTGTGGTGAACAGTAACTTTTACTTTTAGCGATATTTTGACCACTAGTCTTATATTTCATATATGTCATATATATTACATATAATAAAAGTCCATTTGTCCATCCAAGTCCTCATATGTCCAA